>BQNB010069306.1:0-33533 GCA_026074375.1 Tanacetum coccineum | reverse complement strand
ACCATTTTAGCTTCGTTGTTTTTCGCAAGTCTCTTTTTAAGATCATCACTTTGTTTTTCAAAAGGGATAACCTCATCTAATTTGGTTTCCTATTTTGTTGAATAGGTTGAAAATCACCGTTGGTAATAACATGCCAAAGATCAAGATCTTTTGATTTAACATAAGTCTCGAATCTATTTTTCCAATAAATAAAACTATCACTTTCAAAAAGTGGTGGTCTTTGCATGGATTGCCCTTCTAGATATTTGTCGGAATCCATAGATCGATCCAAGCTTTAAAATACAGTATATTTTAAAAATCTTGAGTGACCTTGGCTCCTGATACCAATTGTAGGAAACTAGAAGGGGGGGTTGAATAGTTTACCGGTTAATTATCCGTTTTAAAACTTTGCTTATAAAATGGTTTGATTCGAGTTGTATGTCAATCAATCAACAATATGAATCACAACTAAACTATCTAATGTAATGAACTAAATAAACAATAACAATATAAAGAGATAAAGAAAGAAACGATCAAACCAAGACACCAAGATTTATAGTGGTTCGGCTACGAAGCACCTCTTCGCCCTACTCCACTCCCCGAGTACTCCACTCGAGATTTCACTATGTCAACAAGCTCCCTTTAGGTGGAGAAAACCGTTTACACGTCGCTTACTTTCTTTTCCGACACTAAGCTAGATGTCGAGTCCTAATCTTAGCTAGAACCAATTTAACACTTCACAAGATCTACACAATCGGATCTACACAATATCCGAATCATACAAATACTCAAGATAAATACAATAGAGGTTTGGAACTTAGAAGAAGAGAGAATATATCACAAATCAACACTTTGTTTCTTGATGAATATAAGTATTCTTCTCTTGCACTTGATAGAGAGGAGAGATGAGATGAAGAAGATAAGATTAGATTACAAGTGGTATCAGAGCTGCACAGGCGATTTGTGATGTTTTTCTGCTTATTCGATTCAGCTTATTTTGGCTTATTCAGTCCAGTTCTGATCAGTTAGCTTATTTTGGCTTATTCGGTCTAGATTCCGTCCTGATTTGTTACAGCAGTTATTTTACAGCTTATTTTTTCTAGTTCTTATTTTTAAGATCAGATTGTAACAATTGTATACATGCTTATTTTTTAACATCTCGGTTGTGTTTTATGCAATCAAGATGGCCAGATTACGGTTTTATCGTATTTTGGTAACAATTAAGTACTAATTTCGGATCTATACCATTTTCGGAACTGTTAAACATCAAACTCGGAAGTAATATCATTTTTGGAAGTCAAAATCGACATTGACCTTTTGAGGTCAAACTCGATGTTATAGCTGCTACCAAGCCTAAATCATTCTCGATGTAGATCTGATTTGTGTTTATACTCACTGACCATATGGAAAAATGGAAAGAGCAAATTCGACAAACCATTTTCAGAAATCAAACTTTGGTCAATTCTTGATAATAAAAATTTGATATCAAGAATGAATCTCGACAACCGAGTCAACTTAGTGAGCTAACCCGGTTATGACCAAGTCATAACAAATCTGTTCTGAAAACTGACACAACATCAACATCAATACACCACAAGAACAAATCTTCTCTACATATTCCCTTCATCACAAATAAATACAACAGCCATCACTTCATCTTATTATCAAGACTCGAACTTAAACCGAAAAAGAACAAATAAAGATCTCAGTTCATCACACTAGTGTTTTCTATTCAAGATTCTGACCTTACAACGATCAAGAACACGTGAGACTTATACATCACCGATCTATAAAGGAATAAACCTTCTCTTCAATATCCGAAATTATAGAAAGAAATGTAACAATTTTGTTACTCTCTTTTCTTTGTTTCGTTGAACAAAAATGCAAGACAAAAGAAGAAAAACCTACCGTGACCTTGGTTGACTACAAGATCTTTGAGCCTTAACAAAAAGACAAAAGGTCTATTCTTGATTCATCGTGGCTAAAAGTGACGAGTTTCTCCATTATTGTTGATGTTGTTTTGATTGCCGGTACAAGATTTAGGAGTAGCAAAATTTTCTTTTGTGGTGACTGCACATGATTAAAAAGAAGGGTGCGTATGATTTGAGAATATTGAGATAAGGGTGAGAGATGGGGGCGTTATGTTTAAGGTGAGTGTGTTTTAGGGTTAGGGATTTGATGTGTGTGTCTGATTGTTGGTTTATTGGATTGTAACTGGACATGGGCCTAATTTCGAAAATGAGGTGTGTGGATAGTTGGACTATCATCAACAATAGGCTGGACTAAGAATAAGGATTCTGAAAATTAGTATAATTTTGTGGTTTGGAAGCTTAAAAATGGTTATCATTGCTTTTTGGAAAGCTGATGGGGAATTTTTTTAAACCAAACAGCATTACTTTCCACTGGTAATGATCATTTGGTATACAAAACGCCATTTTTAGACTGTCTTCAGGATTGATACCTAACTGCTAAAACCCAGATTTGAGATCAAACTTAGAAAGAACTTTAGCATCTGCCAAGTGCTAAAACAAGGATTTCTTTTGTGGGAGTGGGAATATATCATCAGCTAAAAAATGATTTAGAGGCTGATAATTAATAATCAATCTCAGTTTTCCACGAACTTGTTCGCTTCTCTTATTGACATAAAAAGCTTCACATGCTCATGGTGAGGTGGTGGGTTCAATAATGCCTTGGGAAACCAGTTGTTCACACTCTTCCTTGGAAAGTTGGTAATGATCAGGGTTCATTCCAGGGTGACTTGCTTTTGTAGAATTGACATCTTCATTTTGTTTAAAAGGGAGTGAGACAAAAAATGAAGGATTCAACCATAACGGTAAAGGGTGTTTGGTTAGGAATTCGGTATGGGAAAAGGCACAACAGGTTTGGATGAGTCTTTGCTTTATACTGCTGATATTGAATATGGGTAGGGTGATGCTTGTTACAAAAAGGCGATGCATGGTTGTCCACAAATTAAAAAAGCTTCTGTAATGAAGACCTTCACCTGTCCAACGTAAGTTTGGTAGTTTATGCAGGATGTCAAAACCAACAAGAGATCTTTTCCATGGGAGCTTAAGCCTAGGAGCCTTTTTTTAATTACGCATTTTGGAAACAACCGAATATTAATAGGGACGCTTATTTTGTCAATGACAAATTTTTCCCCATTAGCAGCCATGAAATTCTAGTGGTGAGGCTTCCAATAGTAATCTGGGAGGATATTTGGATTCAAAATGGAGACTGATGAACAAGTACCAAAGAATGCAATAACCGGAATAGGCTTGGCGTATGCATCCGTAAGGAGGTGAATTTTTGCTAGAGGCAATGGTGGGTCTTCTTGTATTGGTAAGACGTGCGGTATTGGGTTGATCATGTGGACCCCAAAATCAGAATCACTTTCAAGTGAATCTGTGTCAGAATCATCATCAGATGAAAAATCTGAGTAGGCGATCGTACATAAGACTGAGTCATTGGGCTCATCATCTAGAGAATAAAGTGACTCTATATCAGAAACATCAACTGGTTCTACTTGATTTAAAGCCTGGATCAGTTCTTGAGATCTTTTCTTATCCGGACAATTTCTTGCAAAATGAACTCTTTTTTGGCAAATAAAGCACCTGTCAGATGTTCTGCCTCGTTGCTTTTTCTTTCTTATGAATTTCCACTTCTTGCTGCTTCGTCTATAAAACCGAGGTTTACCAGAGAGAGTTGAAAATCTTTTAGAGTGGAATTTCTTTTTTGTGTGAGTACAATCACATGATGACTTATCTTAACATTTTATCTGCAGGTATTTGTCATCTCATGATGTTCCAAGGCATTTTCAAGTTCTTTCGAATTCAGCTAGGAACTTTTTCTGATTGCAAAGTTTTATCAAAGCATTAAGAATTAACTAGTACAGCTCGCCAAGGGTTATTTGGGCCATCGTGACATTTCTTGCTTCTAAAGCCTGATATGCTTCATTTCTAAGAGATTCTGAAAAGGAGTTAAGAAAGACTTGCTTTAGATTGACATCATCTACTCCATTTAAACAGTAGAATCGATGGGACATGCGATCATAGTGTTTTTCTAAATGTTTCATCTGGAAGGAACAACACTTCATCTTGAGGAATTCTTCTCTAGCATAGGCGGTGTGTTTCTATGGGCTGCCAATAAATTCTGAGTATATAATACTCATGAATGCTTCAGGAGATATTGACTGTTGTATCTGAAGTTGGCGATATTCGCCAAGACTGTAATACCAGTCTCTGAGACGTCCTTGTAGCCTGGTTAAGAATCTCCTTATGACTACGTCAATGGTATAATACTGCACTTCTGTAGTACACCAAGTTAGCATCTTGATGCTTCTTTCACGCCATTTTGATGGTGGTACGTCATCAAAAGTGAAGTATTGTTTTATGTCAGACTTTAGGAACTCTGTGGGAGTCTCTTGGTTTGGGTTTTCCTGGTGTTCTTTATAATCTTCTGCATCAAACTAGACTATTAATTCTGCATTTTCCAGTTTAGCTATGAACAAATGTTCAAATGATTCAACATTGTCAAATTCTTCACAGTCCTTTTGGGGCTTGATGGCTGGGGCAATGAATTGGGGGTTTTGGGGCCTGTCGATTTAGGTGAGTAAGTTTAAGAACATTAAAACAGGGTTCACCTTCTGAATCGGGAGGACATCAGGGGTTTTGGTTGAAGCAACAATGTCAGCAATGTATTGTGAGTCTTGTGAAAAGGTTGGCTCTTTTCTGGTTGATGGTTTAAGCCTTCTTTGTTCTAACGCCCATATGTTTAGTAATGGTGATGTTGTGTGGGTGTAGGACTGAGGTAACAGTTGTGGGTCAAATGAGACACCTACAAAAGGGGTTAATGGTAACCTTCATGGATCATCAATAAGAGAGGTGATTCTATTTTGTTTATGTTACCATTCTAGATCTTAGAGTTGATTCTTTAAGTTCTTCATTTCAGCCTCTTTCTGGGAGATAGAGGATGAAGGTTGAGTTGTAGGCGAGGTTTGAATGATTTGGATGATTTCCTGGTGAAGTTCTTGGATTTTGAAACGGAGTTCATTGATGATACTCTCAAGGGATCTAACTCTTGATGAAAGATACTCTTGACTATTTGTGATCATACCTTGTTGTGAGAGAATTTTCACAAGAACTTTGTTCTGAGCAACAGCGTTTTCACTCTGCCAATTCAGGGTGGCTTCAGCGGGACTGATTGTGTTTGCATGCCCAGTTGGACCGATAGTTGTTGGGTTTTTTATCTTCCAATCATGTTTAGTACGACTATCAAGGTGTTCAAAGGCAGTGAGGGCTGGGAATTCTTGCTCATATTCCTGTGAATATGAACATGAAGGATCTTTGGTTATTGGAAACACCGGTGAGTCTTGATGGAGGATGGATAAGGCCTTTTGGTTGTATGGTGATAGTTTAGGTGGTGGTGGTGATATTGGCGGGGGTTTATGTGGTGATGGTGACGTCTTGTGTGGTGGTGATGGCGGTTGACTTGGCTCTGCTTTTGGCTATATGACATAATAGTCAAATTTTCCCGAAGGTTCTCCAAGAAATCCAACTGTTAGATCACCTTTTTCATACCTTTTTTTGAGTTTTTGTTGGGAGGATTTCCGCTTCTTAAGAAGATCTTCATCATCATTAATTTTTGCGGCTTCATCTAGGTAACTTTTACAATTTCATACATCCCACCATATGTGTTTAACTTCTTGAGCGGGCTCCTAATCTGTTGGTGTGATCATATGAATCCCTGTGGGAAATAAAATATTTAACTTGGGTTGTGAGGATGAGAATTTGATCTCGACTAAGCCATTCTCGTGTCTCACAAATTCTAGAGCTGATGTTGACCGAACTGGAGCCTGAGGAATCTATTCATAATTAGTTATCCATTTTTTTGGAATCAGTTTAACTAATTAGTCTCGAGATAATTTCCTGGGGACATAAGTACAGGTTGATGTTACGTTAGAGTCAACATCTATTAACAAAGCATCTTGTGCATTATCTTGTCCTAGAACCATAATGTCTAGCGAATGATTTTGGACTCGGTAGGCCATTTAGTAATGAAAGGTAGCCTGGAATGTATTCACTTGAGGTGTGCCACCAATCTGGATTTGGGCTTTGAGAGCTATGAGTAATGACGGATCATTGAGAGGCATGTTGAAATTTGGGTAAAATGTGACAAAAATTGCTTCCCTGCATTTTAAAGTGTTTTGTATATGGTACCAATGCATGCGTGTTGTATTCCTACAAACCTTTGTTATCAAGCAAGGCTATCCGAGAATATGCAGGAAGACCTTTTCTGCCATGAAAGGTTAATGCTAACCTTATAGCACCAAAATGAATGTGTGTGTATCCTTGTGCTAAACAGTGGCGAGGAAGGTCAGATGGTAGTGACAAAGATACCAAGTGTTCAACTTGGGATGCTGGTAATTGATGGGAGTCAAATTTAGAGGTTTGGACGAACTCTTTGATTTGTTTGTTTGGTGCAGAACCTATCAATTGTTTGACTCTTTTTGTGATTGAATTGGTTGGCTTTGTGAAGTTTGTATAGTGTTTAAAAGCATTTCACTTACAGGAATTCTGGAAATCATCTGGAAATAGGAATTTCGTATAGTTGATCTATTTTTAGATGCAGAGGACTGTCGAAAACTAGCAGAGAGGATGAAGACTAAAGAGGGTTGCTTGTTACTCTGATTTTAGAATTATAGACTTTATTTCTAACTATACTCTCCCGGAGGAAAAACAACTGCGAAACCACTATTGTCGACATAACATATCCTGCAACTAGCCCTGATAGAAGATAGAAAAATAAAACGGCTCTTAATTCATTAAAATTATATACTTCAAGGCTTTAAATTAAATTCTGGTTTTCTGATGTGAAAGATTAGTCTTAGGCTGCAATCATAGAGCATACTAATCAAGATCCTAATTAAAGAAAGTACATGAGTATAGATATGGCAAGAGCGTATGGCTCTGATACCAAAGGCTGGGGGTAGTTGTGCAGATCTATAGAAGACCTGTAAGAACTGTGGAAGACTAGACTATATGTAGAAAAACTTAAGAGAAGATTATAGAGAGAGAATTGTAGAGAGAGAAGTATAAGAAACACACATATATTGCTTCAAATTTTGATGCCTTACAATGGCAAGATACATGGCTATTTATAGCCTTGATTGGTACAACACACAAGCCTATAGTACAAGCATACTTACTTTTTACATAATTGCCTTATGACATAAGCGCTTACATCATTTAAGGCATGACATCATTGCATATGTCATTATTCCACACGAGAACATACTAGAGATATTAAACATAATTAAGCAAATAAAACACACTTATATAAAAGAATCTTGTTATAATAAAACACATTAAATGTTTAGCCTTCTTCATGGACTCCAACGAGCATCAGGGTGTGTCGGGTCATCTTCGAATGGATCAAAATGTTCATCGTCATCTGAAGACCAGAGTGATCTAGCATCGTCATCATCATCTGATGTTTCTACATCACAATGATCAAAGTTGTCATAGAGCCATTGTCCATTTGCTTCAATCCATTTGTATGCATCCGGATGGTCTTTATTCCATACCGATATGTTCCACATTACGTAATATGGAATCTTGTCTGGTTCAACGCCATTTGCTCTTGCCATCAAACTTCTTGTGTCTGCATAAAGGGTTCGGAGTTTTCTTTCACACCTTCTGCTGGATGGGTTAACCTTGTACCAGTCATGGATAAAACAATATGGAGCATGGTACATAACTGATCCGTCATCATTAACGGCTCTAGGTGCTAGGAAAGATCCTGGCCTTCGAAACATTACTAGTACGTAAGTCCCTTTTCCGGTGGTTGTTAACCATCTGGTCCATTGGTGATGTGGGACAAACCATTGTAGCATCGTAAGTAAATGTTTAGAGTGGGGAGGAACATCCTTGAACTGGCTCTTAACAACATATGATAGGAGTTTTTCTGCATTGAAGGTTATGCCAATTGTGAAGCTTTCAAAAAGGTAGTAGAAGAAGCACAGTGCTTCTTTTGGAAACTTCCATAGGTCATGGATGTGAAAGATGTTGAGGAATGGGTAGTCTGGATGAAACCTGAGGCCTTTTACGCACAGACCATGGTTTTTGAGGAGGATAGTAAGAAACGTTTTGTAGCATAATTTAGCTCTTTTTTCAAAAGTCAAGTCTCCAATCGTTTCAACGATCTCCTCTGGTAGATCAAAAACAGGGATTGTTGGTGTGGGGTTGGAAGAAGATCCTTCTTCCTTATGGGAAGTGACCGAGAACACCATTGAGAGAAAGTGTGGAGTGTGTTTCTGAACTCGGCTTGCATCTTTAAATTTATAGGCCTTTGGACGAGACGCGAAAGTTCTGCTAGAGACGTTTTCTGTTGTTTTGAAGTGTTATTCTAGGAACTTCCACTGTGAGAACCAATTTGACCACCTCAAAAGTTGTGCATGAGGGAGCATCTTTCTTTTGAACTGTAGCATGCGTGGAAAGGAAGACATGTCCATTTCAACTTGGAACTCATGTCCTATTAGATGAAACTGGAACTTCTCAATGCCTCGTTTGACTGCAAGGATTTCTTTGAACGTGGAGTGATAATGCTGCTCAGATGCTTTAAACGTGCCACTCTTGTATCCACAAACGTGTCTTTTATTATTATTATCTTGAACAAGTAGGACCGCTCCCCAACACTCATCACTTGCATCTGTCTGCAGAATTCTTTTTTCTGAGGAGGCAGGAATCTTTAGTGGAGGCATCTTTTCTGCTAGGCACTTGATTGCTTTCACTGCTTCGGTTTGTCTTGACGTCCACTGTGGGGGATTCTTTTTTAACATGGGAAACAACAAGGCAGTATGATGTGACAATTTTGGCAAGAAATCTGCCATATAGTTGACTAACCCAAGAAACTGTTGAATCATCTTTTGTGAAGATAATTCATCCGGGAACTTCAGTAATTCTTGGGCTACATGTGGTTGGGGCTGGTATTTTCCGTCAGAAATCTCCATGCCAAGGAACTGGATTGTAGTCACTCCAACTTCCATCTTTTTCTCTGATAACATAATCCCATACTTGGCGACTAGAGAATAGAACTTTGATAGTAATTCTGCATGAGTATGTACATCGGGGACAGGAGAATATCATCAATGTAAACCAGTGTATTGGCGAGGATTGGCTCAAAAATGGTTATCATTGCTTTTTGGAAAGCTGAAGGAGCATTTTTTAAACCAAACGGCATTACTTTCCACTGGTAATGATGATCTGGTATACAAAACGCTGTTTTTGGTCTATCTTCAGGCTTGATACCTAACTGCCAGAACCCAGATTTGAGATCAAACTTAGAAAGAATCCTAGCATCTGCCAAGTGCTGAAACAAGGATTTCTTCTGAGGAAGTGGGAATTTATCATCAGCTAAAAAATGATTTAGCGGCTGATAATTAATAACCAATCTCAGTTTTCCACGAACTTGCTCGCTTCTCTTATTGACATAAAAGGCTTCACATGCCCATGGTGAGGTAGTGGGTTCAATAATGCCTTGGGAAACCAGTTGTTCACACTCTTCTTTAGCAAGTTGGTAATGATCAGGGTTCATTCCGGGGTGACTTGCTTTTGTAGGGTTGACATCTTCGTTTTGTTTAAAAGGGAGTGAGACAAAAAATGAAGGATTCAACCATAACGGTGAAGGGTGTTTGGTTAGGAATTCAGTATGGGAGGAGGCACAACAGGTTTGGATGAGTCTTTGCTTTATACTGTTGATGTTGAATATGGGTGGGGTGATGCTTGCGACAAAAAGGCGATGCATGGCTGTCCATGGATTAAAAAAGCTTCTGTAGTGAAGACCTTCACCTGACCAACGTAAGTTTGGTAGTTTATGCAGAATGTCAAAACCAATCAAGAGATCTTTTCCATGGGAGCTTGATCCTAAGAGCCTTCTTTTTATTACACATTTTGGAAACAACCGAATATTAATAGGGACGCTTATTTTGTCAATGACAAATTTTTCCCCATTAGCAGCCATGAAATTCTGGTGGTGAGGCTTCCAATAGTGATCTGGGAGGATATTAGGATTCAAAATGGAGACTGAGGAACCAGTATTAAAGAATGCAATAACTGGAATAGGATTGGCGTATGCATCCGTAAGAAGGTGAACTTTTGCTAGAGGTAATGGTGGGTCTTCTTGTATTGGTAAGACATGTGGTATTGGGTTGATCATGTGGAACCCAAAATCAGAATCACTTTCAAGTAAATCTGTGTCAGAATCATCATCGGATGAAAAATCTGAGTAGACGATCGTGTACAAGACCAAGTCACTAGGCTCATCATCTAGAGAATAAAGTGACTCTAGATCAGAAACATCAACTGGTTCTACTTGATTTAAAGCCTGGATAAGTGCCTGAGATCTTTTCTTATCCGGACAATTTCTTGCAAAATGACCTCTTTTTTGGCAAATGAAGCACCTGTCAGATGTTCTACCACGTTGCTTTTTATTTCTTATGAATTTCCAGTTCTTGCTGCTTCGTTTAAAAAACCAGGGTTTACCAGAGAGACTTAAATATCTTTTAGAGTGGAATTTCTTTTTTGTGTGAGTACAATCGCATGATGACTTATCTTTACATTTTATCTGCAGGTATTTGTCATCACATGCTGTTCCAAGGCATTTTCCAGTTCTTTCGAATTCAGCAAGGAACTTTTTCTGGTTGCAAAGTTTTGCCAAAGCATTAAGAATTAACTGGTACAGCTCGCCAAGGGTTGTTTGGGCTATTGCGACATTTCTTGCTTCTAAAGCCCGATATGCTTCGTTTCCAAGAGATTCTGGAAAGGAGTTAAGAAAGACTTGCTTTAGATTGACATCTACTCCATTTAAACAGTAGAATCGCTGGGACATGCGATCATAGTGTTTTTCTAAATCTTTCTTCGGGAAGGAACAACACTTCATCTTGAGGAATTCTTCTCTAGCATGGGCTGTGTGTTCCCACGGGCTCCCACGGGCTGCCAATAAATTCTGAGTATATAATACTCATGAATGCTTCAGGAGATATTGACTGATATTGACTGTGTATATGAAGTTGGCGATATTCGCCAAGACTGTGATACCAGTCTCTAAGACATCCTTGGAGCCTGGTTAAGAATCTCTTTATGACTACGTCAATGGTATAATATTGCAATTCTGTTTCTCGATGCTTCTTTCACGCCATTTTGATGGTGGTACGTCGTCGAAAGTGAAGTATTGTTTTATGTCGGACTTTGGGAACTCTGTGGGAGTCTCTTGGTTTGGGTTTTCCTGGTGTTCTTCATATTCTTCTGCATCAAACTGGACTGTTGATTCTGCATTTTCCGGTTCAGCCATGAATAAATGTTCAAATGATTCAACATTGTCAAATTCTTCATAGTCCTTTTGGGGCTTGATGACGGGGGCAATGAATTGGGGGGTTTTGGGGCTTGTCGGTTTGGGTGAGTGAGTTTAAGAACATTTAAACAGCCTCTGAATCGGGAGGACATCAGAGGGGTTTTGGTTGAAGCAACCACGTCATAATGTTCAAATAATACTGGCTGATACAATCAAGCTCTCTCCTCATTAATTAAATCTCCCACAACAAATACATGTGTTTTTACTGAATTATTTTTTTCAGTATGTAAACTCAGATTACCTTATATGCAACAAAAAACCAAACACCCACATATTTCGATTTTGTTCATCACTAAACAGCAACTATACATGAAACCATGTCTACGTATGTACTACACAACATCTATACATGGCATATCCACCAAAACCATATGAGGTAGTTACACCGTACATAGCTGTAGACAGTGGCGGAGGCGGAGCCACGTTCAGCTCAGGGGGGTCAAACGAACCCAGTCAACCTTTGAGACTTTTTTACAGACGTGTATATTCTCTACTTTTTTGTGCATTTTATCAAATTGAACCCCCTGACTTCATGTGATGGTACCCTTTGACCCCTCTAAATGGATTTGGGCGGATTACAAAATAATTTGTACTTGCAACCTAAACTTCACCACTCATGAGGTATGTTATCGGAGTGCAAATTGTATAAGTTTAGTAAATAATTTAGATTATTTTTGCTACGAAAATAAATTGTCTCTTGGATCTGTGGATAATTTTTATTTATCTATGATTCAACCGATTTTTCTTTTTTACTGTTTCTGTAAACGTAAACGCAATATTACGTTTCTTCATCTCGTAAAAGAAATTTTTTTTGAACCCGGTGGTTTGTGTTCCTAGCTCCGCCCCTGGCTGTAGATAGAAGTTGTGGAACGATGCCAGGCCAAGAGCCTTGGGGACATTCCTGATGATTTCTGTTGGGTTTCATTTTTAGCTGATCGCCCGTTAGTTCGAAGAACGCTTTGTTATCATTGTTGTTGAGATGCCAATTATAATAAAAGCTTGACGAGAAAAGAATTGCAAGTAGAAACAGAGATTGGGAAAAGAAACATACAAACAAAATTGAAAGGACAAACTCTTAATTCAAACACTTATAATCAGATACGGAAGGTGCCAAAGCACTTTAAACTCCCCCTCATAATACACGCACGTTGCTCAAAATATACTTAACCAAAGATAGCATGTAACAAATTAGCTAAAATTGTTTCCTGATAAACCAAAAGTACAGAAACATCATTTCGTTCACCATTATATCCACTTTATCACCAAATATTACATGCAATAAATTTGCTAGAACTGTTTCCTAATGAACCTATTTAATGCATAGAACTGTTTCCTAATAAACCTATTTATTGCATGGAACCGTTTCCTAATGAACCTAAAAGCCAAAAACATACATTTTGTTCATTTAATATTTCCATTTTATAGTCGCAAGTACATGGGTATGAAAAGAAATAAAACTGCAAACCCTCAATATGAGCAGATAAGAAGATATAAAGATGGAAAATATCAAATGCCAAACTGCAGACAGAGGATAGAGAATGAAACTGATGACAGCGATTGGAACTTAGAGCTTTGTTGCCATAACAGGATGCAACTCAAGTAATCTTTATCTATGGTATTGAAAGAATAGACTGAACGCTACAAATATAATTACCATCAACTAGTGGTATTAGTGTATTCACATAAACGGACATAGCTAATTTTAATAATATCTTATTATCTATTGACCAAGTTCCAAAAATTAGACAATAGACGATTGTCCCATGTCTTCATAACTAGTTAACTACACTAACAAATTCAAATAGATGTGCATTCCGCAAAGACGTTAGAAATATAAGTTACCTAGCATAGAACATAACTATGTGTGCTCTTTCCAACCTAACTCTCATGTATGCTTACTTCAATGTTTGCACAAACTTAACTAATAAACACAACTTTATTACTCTATAGTGATGTAAGTATGTAACTGTAAACACTCAAATTCCTTCTTACAGTGAAATCACCCTGATATAGTAACTAACCACATCATAACACACACTAAATTCAATTATGTGATGTAAACAATGAAGCCGTGCAAGAACAGAACTTGTAAACGGTAAGCAAAAAAACAATGATTTGCAAAAGGAACAAATATACTCACCACAATTCCATTGACCCTTAGCCTGAAAGAAAGCCTCATCACGGTCAACGCAAGAATGGTGATAAGCTTTGGGGCAACCCCTGCAAACACGAAACAACAACATCACAATCAGCACACTTCCAACCAACTCAAAACCGCGTAAACCTAATCAATTAATCATGCACCTCTTGTCACATAGCACAAGCTCTCCACCATCAAAACAAATAAAGCAAACATCCTCCTCCTCCTTCACCTTCGCAATCATCTTCACACTTGCCGATTTCGATGTAGCTTTTTGACTATTACCTTCACTTTTCCTTGGCCGCCCAAGCTTTTTTGTAATAGGTGAATCAGGCAATTCTGTTTCTACAGCCTCCACATCCTCATCCTTCTCCACCTCAATCATCTTCACACTCGTTGATTCTGGGGCAGCTTTTGAACTGGTCCCTCCGCTTTTCCTTGGCCGCCCAAGCTTTTCAATAGGTGGATCAGGCAATTCTGTTTCTACAGCCTCCACATCCTTATCCTCCTCAATCGTCTTCACACTCGTTGATTCCGGGGCGGCTTTTGAACTGTTCCCTCCACTTTTCCTTGGTCGCCCGCGCCTCTTAATAGGCAAATCCGGCGATTCTGTTTCCACGTCCTTCTCAATCATCTTCACACTCGTCGATTTTGGTTTAGCTTTTGCAGTACTCCCTCCACTTTTCCTTGGCCGCCCACGCCTTTTGATAGGCAAATCCGTCGATTTTTTTCCCACAGCCTGAAAATCCTCATCCTCATCATCATCATCATCACTCATCTTCACACTAGACGACTTTGGAGTAGCTTTTGAACCGTCCCTCCCACTTTTCTTTGGCCGACCACGCCTTTTAACAGGCGACGATTCCCCCCTTTTTCTTCCCCTCCCGCGCCTTTTAACAGCCTCCACCTCCTTATCTTCCTCGTCATTTTGCTTCTCAACATCATCCGTCTTGCGTTCCTCTTTATCCGCAACAATCTGTTTGTCCTTAACTAATTCCGCTTCCACTCCTTGTACAACATCCTCCTGACCCTCAGTTACTGCTTCTCCACCTTTCACACCCTCTGGTTCACTCTCACCTATAATTTTATCCTCGCACTCTTTTGTTAACTCACTACTACCGCACGCCACGTCATCAACACCAGTCTTCTCACACTCTACACCGTCCACCACGTCAGCAAAACCGCCAACTTTAACGGAATCCATTAACTCGCTATCACCACATGCCACGTCATCAGCAACCGCTAAAGGTACTATTCGGTCCTCTTTATCCGCAACTATTCGTTCTTCCTTTTCCACTCCTTGATCAACATCATCCCGGCCCTCAGTTACTACTTCTCCACCTTTCACAATTTCGACATCCACTTTCACCGCCTCTGGTTCACTCTCACCTATTACTTTATCCTCACTACCACCACACGCCACGTCATCAACACCAGTCTTCTCACACTCTACACCGTCAACTTTAACGGAATCCGTTAATTCACCACCAACACACGCCACGTCAGCAACACCGTCAACTTTAACGGAATCCATTAACTCGCTATCACCACGTGCCACGTCATCAGAAACAGCTAAAGGTACACAACCGTCAACTTTAACGGAATCTGTTAACTCATTACTACCACACGCCACGTCAGCAACACCGTGAACCTCAACGGAATCCGTCAACTCACTACCAACACATGCCACGTCAGCAGAAGGTTTCTCGTTAGGGCTTATAACTGAAGGTTGTTGTTGTATTGAATTTTGAGTATTTGATTCTATCTTTTGTAATTCGGTATTGTTATTAGTTTCGTTTTGTGATAGTTTATCATTTGGTACGAGTGTTGAAGCTGTGAACTGTTGAAGGAATTCTTCAACATCCATGGTGAAATTGATTTCAAAACCCTAACCCTAACCCTATTTTAATTCATGTTTTTTAATGGTTATGAATAGACATGTGAGTGCGGATTATACGAAGAAATGGAATTGGAGAGGTACGGAATTACAGAGGGATAGCGGTGATCGTGTTTTGGTGTGTCAGTTTTTTTGTCACCAAGTGTCTCTATTGTTTATGCGACCTGCTAATTTCATTTCTGACACTGTGCATTGGGCTATTTTTTTAAAGCTGTAAGTTTAAAAAAAAAAAAAAAACTTTGTTCTTACAAAAAAATTTGTGTGGATGCTAATAGCTCAAAGCTTTTACTGTATTTATTAAACAGCTCCATAAATAAAATGCTCATTTGAGGAGCGTCCTAAATTTTATGCAGCTTAGACCAACATCTATATCTATATACTTCTTATAAAGGCAAAAACACATATTCTTAAATTTTCAACATCTTGAAAAAAACTTGAAAACTTAAAAGTGTATTTTAGGAAATGTTTAAACTAATCGGCTGGAATGATAATTAAAATTGTGAAACTAATTTAGAAAGTGTTGAAAACTGAAAGTATTAAAGGAATGTTTGAAATCATTATTATGTACACGATTTAAATGTCCACGGTTTAAACTCATATTAAAGGAATGTTTGAATCATTAAAATGTTATTAAAATGTACACGGTTTAAACTCAGGAAACTATTACATGAAACTATTCAAACATTCAAATATACACGGCTGGAACTATTTTAGGGAAACATTTGTCACCGATTTATATATGGTTAGTCACTTAATTGCTGTAATTGGTTGTCACAAAGAATAAAATGTCAGCGATTTATAAATGAATAAAAAACTTATTTTAGGTAAAATGTTTTCTTGATTGAGAATTTACAATCAATTCTATGAATAGCTTTTGCTAATTTTGCCTATGAGAGTCTATAAAATCATATGTGTTCGTGAAAAGTAATATCATCTCCATATCACAATAATACTTTCTTCCTTCGTATCAATAACAAAATGGCTAGGTTTCAATAGGTATTTTGTTATTCTTTTTTGTTTTTTAGCCATTCGTATAGGTTTCAGCAGGTTTTTAGCCATTCATATGGTTTCATTAGTCGTATGTTATTGTACGCAGTAGTATGTTGCCACGAGGCCTAAGTCGAATACAAAGAATGGGGATGGGGATGATGCTTTGTGGAAGCTCTGAATGTGTTGTCACACCGTTAGGTATTTTCTTTTTTTGTTTTATAAGTCTCATGTAATCTTGAGGATAACGATAAAATATTTATGCAGGAGTGGGTAGTTTTGTGGCATGTAAGGCTTTAAGTGAGCGGAACAACGATCTAACCAAAGCTTCACGTCCATGGGATTCATTATATCTTCTTGTGTCATTTTTATATCTTCTGAAGCCTGAAAGAAAATTATTAATGTTTTCATTATAACTTCAACAGGGGCGTGATGGATTTGTTATTGGAGAAGGAGATGGAGTTCTGTTAATGAAATAACTTGAGCATGCTATGATGTTAAGGTATCAAATAACTAAAGGTGTCCATATATTAATTATTATATTTTCATTTTTCTATTCAATACTTATACATGCTTATACGCAATTGATGTTTTATTAAATCCATGAGAGTTACCTAAAAGCACATTGACGTCAGGTCTCATTTACACCATATTGAATTATATTTTTTTGTTTCAGATAAAGCTCCAAGAAACTGAACATTCCTTTTTTGTAATTGTGGTAGTATCTGTTTGAAATCTCATCGGATTATGATTTATAGAATTTAATCAAGAGGCTTGAAAATATGTTCGATCTTCCTTAACAGAGAGGTAAGTGTACCTATTATAATGTAGTCACTACAAAATTAAACAAAGTCACTTCAGGCTATATAACATCCTGATCAAGTAGCAACTTTCATTGGAATTTTTCGGTTTAATGGCAGTTTTTGAATTCAAATAACTATAGTACGTAATTGATATTTTATACTTGCTTCTTCATTTTTATTTGTCCATAACTTCATCTACCAGCTTAAAGGTAAAAAACTCAAATTCTAACATCCATTTATTTGAATTGATTTTAGCAAGTGTCTCAATTAGATTGAAACGAAATCATTAATGCTTGAACAATCGACCCATTTAAAATGGGTTGCATTCACCAAATGGGTTGTATTGACCAAATGAGTTGTATTGACCAAATGGGTTGTATATACTGGTTGAAAATGGTTTTTAAATGGATCAAAAAGGTTGATGCGAACTTAGCTTAAGATGTTTTTTTTTGTGGATGACACTGGTTATAAAGTGGGTAAAAACATGTAATTTTGTTTACCAAGCACTTGTTAAGTGAGATATTGATTCATCAATCAAATCCTTTTAATCTTTTATCCATTTATAGCACATGTAACGCCACTGAATTTTTTAAATCATATAATTTTGTTTACACGGGTTATAAAAGTGGGTCATTGTTGGCTGACCTCGGTTATAAAGTGGGTCAAAACAATAATTTGGTTTACCAAACGCGTTTTAAGTGAGACTTATGATTCGTCAATCAAACCCTTTTAATCCTTTATCCATTTATAACACATGTAATGCCACTGGATTACATGATGAAAATGGTTCTTCGAAAAGGAATCCCAAGATCTAGAAATACAATACTTCAAAAAAAATTATTCGCCGTCGAAATTCTCAAAACTAGACACCGCTGCCGCTAGCCGCGGGTACTCGGCTATACAGTATAGGTTTACATCCTATGGTTGATTATTAAAATATTAAAAAATAATATATGAAAACCATAATTTCATTCAATTTAAATAGTGTTTAATCATCAAATACTCAAACTTTTATTATTTGTCGTTTATAACCCATAAACTTTTTTTATTACTACAATTATCTGCCGCTATAAAATCCCGTTGCTATTCACCGGTACTCGTCTATGTTTTTATATGTTGTTTGATACATGTTAGGAATTTTTTCTTCAGTTGAATTATTGCATCGTCTGCAATTACATTTTGATCTTTTCACTATCTATTTTAAACGTTACACGAAAAACTTACCACAATATCGCATATCGATAATTATCGGCCGCTAAAAATTTCCACCGCTATGCGCGGGTACTCGCCTAGTACAAATATAAAATTCAAAGTACATAAGAAAGTAAGTTACAAACAAAACTATTATTATAATAAATGATAATGATGATGCTGTGATCTTATTGAAGCGGATCCAAAAGTTATCCGTGACTCAGACAAATATGTTGTTCTACACATTTTTTAGTAGGATCAGCCTTGCTATAGAAAATATATAATAATTACTATGATCGAGCAACATCCAAATTTCATACCACATGATGAACTTCATGATGTCTCTGACAATGAAATAGACACTGTAAATGTCTCACAATGAACATCTAACGAGATGAAACAAATCTGAAATGTTATTGCTACATTAATATAAAATGCACATCGTCAATGACTATTATAATATGTCGTTTTAAAGCACTACGAATGTTATTAATATAATGATATTATTATTTTTTATGTTTTACATTTTGTTTACAATTATAGATATGTTTTTTTTATGTTATTTTGCATCTTATAATTACAGTTAACAACTGATTTACCAAACTTTTCTATTGAAAAAAATACAGCCTCTAGCTCATGTTAACAACTTTACAGTTTACAACTTACAGCTTACAGTTTACAGCTTACAGCATACAGCTTATAGCTAGTTTTGCCAAACATACCCTGTATTTCACAAGTGTGGGTTTTCTTTTACTACTATTTTTAGAGCAACATATGTGAACATGTGATGTGTCGTTGTGTGGTGTATATTTTATTGATTTAAGTTTTAAAATTTTATTTTGTCGACTAAACCAAAAACAACACTTTAACGGGCAGTGTACCCGATCGGTAGTAGTTTCATGGTAAGTAGGGTGTCGAACACTTGGAGCGAGGTTAAATCTATCAATTTAATTAATATCTTGGTTATTTAATCTATGTTAATTCTATCATATTCTAAACCTATGTCAGTCCTAATCCTAATTCAATCATAGCCTGAGAGACTGACACGGTTTGGTTGGTGACTACAATCAATTCAATGCACTTTAACCCACGCAAGCAAACAAACAAAAGATAAAAGAGCGGTCGAGCCAAATATAATAAAATTGTATTAACCATTATTAATCCGATTAGAAAGTTGGTTTGTTTATTTAGTGCAATGATTTCTTCTCTCGAGGCGGTATATCATTCTTAAGACTTAGGCGTTATATCATCCTAAGACCTAGACACATTAATTCTGTCACAATTAAAGCATCCGCATAAAGCATCCTTTTTTGCTTATTATAATCTATCTTAGGGATTAAAGCAATGGTGATCTTGTTAAACCCTAGTTCATAGAGACTTTACCCACTTACTGCTTAATGGCGATTTATACACTAGTAGTCCACTTGTCTAACTATCCAATGGAATTAGAACGTTATTTATTGAATTATCTAGGTTCACCTGCTAGTCAACACGATCAATAAACTATTGGCAATATCCAATTAACTAGTTAAGCCTGAAGCGTATCATAGACACGGATTTAGAAGGACAATATTTGTGATCCTATGATTCTAGATATATAATTTACTATATGGAGAGCTATCCCAGACTCTAGATTTACTTGGTCCGTATCACTAGATCCAGTTGAATGATAGGTCGCATACAAAAGCGCGTAAACAAGTATAAATTGATAAACATAAACAAGCATTCAACGATAAATCAAGAAATCGAGATAAACAAATACCAAACATTCAGATCTTCATAATAATGGCTAATACCCGAAGGTATTAGCCTTCAAACGTCATAATGAATACAAAAGCAATTATTTAGCCAAGGTAAACTAACCGAGTTAACGAATGATACCAAAAACTGAACGATTACTAAAGTATATAGAATTACACGTTGTCTCCTATGGAATTGATAGCGTTGCTCGACCTCTTCTGCTCTTTTTCTCCTCTAAAAATCGACTTTTATGGTTTAGGTATCGAGAATATGATTTAGCACACTTAAAACTCATTTTTGAGTTTTCTATTTATAAGGTCTGGAAGTCGGTTCGATACGCCGTATCCAAGGATTGGATACGGCGTATTGGGGATTTCTTGGAGTAGGGACCACGCTTGATATCTTCCAGAATATTCACATACTATATCTTTGATACGGCGTATTGAGATCTTCTGGATACGGCGTATTGGGCTTTATTCCTTTGTGGTCTTTGGTGAGTGCAGGCACGGATACGCCGTATCTTCCTTGATGGATACGGCGTATTGGTCTTCAGAATAGTAATCTTCAAAATATCTTCATTTAAGCTCCAAAATGCGCGCCTTTTGCTAATATTCACCAAGTACTCCATAATTACTGCAATTCTCAAATATAAATGATTAAGTAACAATTCTTTGCAATAACTATACAAAATGGGTTAATAACATGGGATAAATGATGCTATAAAATAGACGTTATTTGATGTCATCAACATGTGACCCCAGCCGTAACGGCTGGTCGACGCATCACCCGACGCGTCTCATCCATTACGACCTTTTTAACTGATGCACTCTATACACAAAGAATAAAAAGTCACTGGGCACGAAAAACCAATCCCAACGTTTAAAAAACTCAACCGTTGGTTATTTATTAAAAAAAGGAGAAAATCTTTAAAATTCTAATAACTTACTCTTTAAATCTCTATCTCTGCTACTTATAAAGCATTTAGGACATTCTAATTTTAAAGTTCTTAAAAATTTTAAAGGATCAAAACATTTCTTGTTATAGAAGGATTTCAAAACTTGATCAATACTTGTAACCTCAAAAGTTGTAACCGTCGTATTAATGATCAAATAAGTGATTTAATGGGAAATAAATGAGTAACCACCATATCAATAGTTGTAACATATAAAACTTAAAAAAAGTTATTAATATACATCAAAATGTCAGTTATGAAATCTTAATATAAAAGAACTCATTGTTTATGAAATATTTCTCATCTTTTTTATGCTGACGATGCCATGTTCATTGGAGAGTGGTCCGAACAGAACTTACATAATATTGTTAAAGTTCTTAATTGCTTCCATCTTGCGTCTGGTCTTAAGATCAACATTGCTAAGAGCCAAGTCTTGGGTGTCGGGGTTTCTCAAAATGTTGTTGTGCAGGCGGCGAATAGGATCGGGTGTGCTGTTTTGAACACTCCTTTTCGTTATCTTGTGTGCACGGTTGGGGAGTGTTTGTATCTCGGATAGTCGGCTTGGTTGGCTTGGTGACAAAACTCCAAGCCCGTGTTATTACTAAATGGAAGGTTAAACCTTTCCATAGGGGCAGATTACCTTCTTAAATCGTTCTTGGGGCTCTCAATTTATTATATGTCCATCTTTACGGTTCAAAAAGGCGTTGTTGAGACTATGGAATTATCCGTAGTAAGTTCTTCAACGGTGTGATTCTCGGATAGTAAGAGTTCGTGGGTAGCTTGCGACAATGTCTTTAGCGGTCCAACTGAACGGTGGGTCTTGGTTTGTCTCAGTTTTCTTCGGTTGAAATCTTGTTGTTGCTCTTTTGTTGAAGTGGGTTGTGGGCTTCTTTTCTGGCGTATGGCTCTTCCCCCCCGTTATGGTGTAAAGTTATTCAAGCGATTTATGGTCAAAGTTTGATCTCATGTGACCGATCACCCCTCGATTTGGTGCTTCTATTTTACGTGAAGTAAAATCTTTTAAAATGATTATGGTTTTGATATTTTCTTCGCATTGTAAGAAGCGATTGGGGAGGGTCTTGTACTAGTTTTTGGTATGATATATGGTTAGTGAATGCCCCTCTTTTTTGTGTTCAGTTTCCCCGTTTGTTTGCTCTTCGAATTGGATAAGGAGTTTGTGGTGGCTCAATAAAATGAGAGCTTCTTCATAGGTCTCAGCTTCTTTTTCGCCGGGACGTGCGTGATGGAGCTGAGCCGGCAGCAGTGGGATGACTTTCTTCAATTATGAACTCGGTTGTCATCTCGTCTTCTCCAAAGATAGGTGGACTTTGTGATTTGTCGGAGATGGAGTAGTTCAAGTTAAAGTCTATCAGAAACTTTATGATGACTTGTTTCTCCTTCGGTCGGATGTTGCAACGAGATGGGTATAAATTATTCCCATTAAAGTTAAATGTTTTTCTTGGCGTGTCGTCGTGATAGGTTACTACTAGTGTCAATCTAGCCGTAGAGGTGTTTGTAGGATTCCCATCTGTGTCCCTCTTTGTAATGCTTGCTATGGAGGATGTTCAGCATTTTTCCTTTCTATGTGACGTGGCCTCGGGTATGTTCTTCGTAAATTTGTGTGGGTGGGATTTGGATTGCAGGAGATTTATTCTTTCTCGAGATTGGAGGATGATTGGTTCTTTATCCTTTCGACTTTCTTCCCGTCTCAAGTCTATTTTTGAAGGTGGTTTTTTATGTTGCTGGTGGCGGATTTGGAGTCGAAATCAGGGTGGCTTTGACGCTTCGCCTCCTAATCGTTCGACGATTTTTGATGACATTGTTTCTTGGTCCTTTTTATGGTGTTCTAGTAGATGTAATAGGGTTTTTTCTTGGGAGTATTGGTTAAAAAACCCCTATCTTATTTCTTTGTAATGTCTTTCTAGCTCCTTGCTAGTTTTTTTTAATAAAGTTGCCGTTCAAAAAAAAAAACACAAACTAATCATATTTCACACACAATAAATTCAGCCATCCAAGGTTCTTCTAGTTGATGACGTCTCCAATACACACTATATATATATAATATAATATATAAGTATATAAGGAAAGTAACAATTATAGTATAGATAGTATTTTCCGTCGGGTTCTAGAAACAAACTTTTAACCAAAGTTGTCTCAAAAACCTCCCGGGTCGTTTTCCCTCGACGAAGCGTGAATTGAAAATCGGATAAGTCCATGATCGCGTGTTTTGAATAGTTTCAAATAATTTTTGATTTGGGTTTTCTAAATCCTACTAAATATAAATGAAAAGTAGATAAATGCACTAAAACAAGTAAATAAGAAACGAAAATTAAACACGTAAGCATTAAAACGTAAACGGGAATTAAAAACAAGACATTTAAAACCTAAATTATCTAAAATTAAACCTAAATTGATCTTTTTGGTTTTTATAAGTCTTAATTAACTAAAAATCTAGTACAAAGAAAACTAGACAAAAAACGAAGGAGATTTGAGCTTGAAAACACTAAAAAAAACATGAACGAGATTCAATCCCGTTCTTTAAAAATCAAGATTTTGCAATTTTAACCCTACGAAAGCAAATCTAATTTTCCTAGGTTCTAAAAGAAAATTTTTTAAAAAAAGAATTATATTTTTTTTACTTTTTTATAATTTTTTATGAATTAAAAACGATTTAAAGGAAATTAAATGTTTAAAAATACTAAACTATTTATAAAAAAACTAGAAAATCATGAAAAGAACAGTGAGGAATCTAGGAAAAATAAGCTTGCGAAAACAGCTTATCGAATAAGCAGAGAAATAAGCCAAAACAACTTATTATACTAAAAAGCCTAAAATATGTATAAAAGATAGATTTTGCAAATATGAAATGAAAAAGACCCTAGGGCACGTTGGTTGAGTATGTGTTGTGTGTTATAAAAGGTTGAGGAGGGTTGAGGTAGAAGATTCGAGTCTTGCTCACCCTGGATTTCCCCTCCTCCCTTTTTTATTTTTTTGCAAAAACTTTAAAAAACAAAGTTATAAAACAACTTATAAGGAACATTTTTTATAAAAGAAACTTTTTGTGAAAACTAATGAATAAGCTAGAAAACAGCTTATTAAATCAGACATATTGCACTAAACGGGCAAAAGCTTTTTACTAAACTAGAAAACTAGGAAACTCTTGAATAAGCTAAACTCTTAACTAAATAAGCTACAAGCAGCCTATAACTAACCTAACAAGCTAGTGGGAACCAGATTTAAGCAAACCAATAAGCCATAAGCTAAATAAATTCAATTTAGCACTTTTACTTAAAACTGAAAATCAAACAGACAAATAGCAAACTTTGAGCTTATTTTTAAGCATGAATTCAGAATCTTATGACCATGTGACCTATAAAACCAAAAAGCATGCACTTAAAACTATCTATTTCATTAATCAAAAAGCATTTTGAAATCTAAGTAAGTAAAGAAAAAGCTTTTGAAAAAGGGCTGTTGCAGACAGAATGATACAATTATTTTTGGTTTTTAAAACTTAATGAAAATGAAAAATTGCTAAAGTGCAGACCTAAAACAGATTACTAAATAAGTTGTTAAGACAAAAATAAGCCCTAACTACTCTAGAATGGCCTAAATACTAACTGTGCAATAAGTTTTAAAAGCTAATTTCCATCTTAACTACTTAAATTTTGAGCTATGAAATGAACTTAAGGCTATTTTACTATCTGGTGCATTTGACACAAAACTTAAAAGCTAATCATGCAGAACTAAGGACTATCTTCTATACTAATTAGACACTCAAGCAAAAGCATTTTGATGAATAGAAACAACTAAAACAAACTTAAGCTAAAAATGCAATAGAAACTGAACTTATACTAATAGATATTAATTACTACTCTCTAACATGATTAAAAACTTGATCAAACCTAAGATTTGCCTTAAATCCTGAATTTATAAACCTAAAAATGAAATTTAAAGTCAATCCAAAGAACCAATTTGCCTTGGCAGCATTAACTCAAGTTAATGCTGCCTTGTGCCAAACACTCCTTTAAAGATTTTAAACTTATTTTAAGCTTATGAAATTCAGAATTAATGCACAAATTGCAAATACCAGATTATACAAAGCTATAAACAGACCTAGTGAAAAACTTTTCCTAATCAAATAAGCATGAACAATAAGCTAAAATATTATGCCACTATTTTTGGTTTTTAACTGTTTTATAGAATAAACTTGCAGACAATGATATTTAATCTAACCTATGAATAAACAATCATTAAACATCTATATTAAGCAACATTAAGTAGAATTCAACAACAAAAAGCAAATAATAAGCAGATTTAGCTAATAAGCAAAGTATGAAGCTATAAAAGGAAAATGAAAAACTTACTGAATCCCTTGCTTAAACAGGGATGAAAATTTGCTCAAAAAGCTTATCTACTGAGCTCCAGCTTATCATAGATAAGCTGGTATTGTCCATGAACCCTTCCAGGATTGGTTCATCATCCAATTAAAGCTAAGGTAAAATGTGGAGAGGAATTAAAGTAACAACAAGCTCAGTTAAGCTTTTGTGAGCTTAACTGAGTGTAAACAGACTAGAGTAGCTTAAGAGAGCTTATAAGGAGCTTATTATACTTTTTAAAACATAAGATGCTAAATATAAAGTAAAACTGAATTTAACAAGATATAAGAGAAAACTAAATTTTATTAAAACTAAAAGTTGATTACAATACTTGAAAAAAAATTACATCAATTGAAACCAGAATTAAAAATGTTACATTAAGCTAAAATTGCATAAGCTACACTAAGACTACACTAAAGCTACTCCTACTCCTCATTTTTTCCTCCCTTTGCTGTGTGATCCAAGTGAGCTATTTATAGCCCTGAAGAGATGATTCTAGATCCATGGACACTCCTCCTTCATTTCATCAAGACCATTAATCCATAACTGCTTTCTAGTCACTTGATCTCCCCCGTTGAAAGCTCTACATGCATACTTAGCAAATCAGAGGCGTTGGGATTGCCAACGTGGACACCTGAGTGTCAGATGTGTCAGCCTTAACTTCTAAAAGGGATAACTTCTACTTAAAGAAGGTTAATTGGAGCATGGTAAATGTGGGAACGACGATGAACAGTGAAAAGGGGTTTCCCGCGCCCTTTTCTTCTTATAACTTTTGTTTGACCTGGTTTTTGAACAGGTTGACTTGGGCTAAGTTTTGGGCTCGGAAATGGACCAAGGGTTTGGTTAAATAGTTTTTGGGTTTATAATAAGACCTAACGACCGTTAGTCTTTTAATAAAAAAGGACTAACGGTGTTATTGGTTTAGGGTTTATTGGTGAAAAGATTTAACAATAAGGGTCTTTTTGGTAATTTGAAGGTTTTGTCATTTTATGGGTTGACCATGGTTGACCTTAGGTGACTTTTTTTGTTGACCAATTCCTAGAAAACTTCTCGGCTCTTGTGCACTCTTTCCTTCTCGTGTCCGGCTTTGTCCGTTTTTGCTTTGATTTTGTCCATTTATTTAATATACATACCCGCACATACACAAACACAAAAACAAGCATATATTTGCCATTTTTATTATGTTTTTGGTCTTTTGGGTTCGTTTTACAAGGTAAAAGGTATGTGTAAAATAACACATACCACTAGTCCTTGAACCTCGCCTATCCCCTCGCTGAAAGATTTAATTATACGGGAACTCGTCGCCGCAATGCGCGGGTACCGGTCTATTTTAACTTATGTTTCAAAGATGCTACTTATGTGTTCCTTTCTTTCGTTTGGATCTTATGTTTATTTGGATATCAAATACTTTGCATTGTTATTGCTTAAAGTTATTTTAATTTTAATTATCATTCATTTATACAGTTGTTGTTAGAAAAATGTTTAACCGAATAAAATTTGTTCGCCGCAAAATATAGTCACAGGGTACCCGCCGCCGTTGTAGCGGCGGGTACCCGTGTGATTATATTTTAGAAGTCTTGAAATTTTAAGGGACCAAAACATTTCTTGTTTGTGAAAGATATAAAGCCATTATTCAAATGTTCACCATACACATTTTTAAATTCACACCAGATTTAATGTATACGTTTTTTTAACTAGCATGTGTTAATAATATCCCATTTAAAAGAGTTTGTAACTCCTGGTCAAAAAGAGTTATGAGCATTAATCGGCAATTATTCTCATAACCTCCTCTATGAATGTATAGTGGTT
This sequence comes from Tanacetum coccineum, assembly GCA_026074375.1. Classification (NCBI taxonomy): domain Eukaryota; kingdom Viridiplantae; phylum Streptophyta; class Magnoliopsida; order Asterales; family Asteraceae; genus Tanacetum; species Tanacetum coccineum. The sequence goes on along the minus strand of BQNB010069306.1, from coordinate 6,253 downwards.
ACATGACCATAATCATGATTATTAAGTTAATGTTGAAGCCGCCCATTTAATAGGTCAAGGTGGTTATACACATTTAATGTTGAAACCGTTCATTTAATAGTATGTATTTCTACTGCTTTATATAAAAAATTGATTTGTGAATTCTATATATACATGAGTGCCATTGATAACCCGTCTTTAAAATTTTAATCTAAAAATTTATAACTTCATTGGGATCTAACACTATGACTTACTTCATTCGACAAGTCAAATCTTCATCAATCATTAAGGTAAAAATATATTTTTTATAAACAATTAGGTTCTTGATTATTTTATTCGATTATTATATTGTTAACGAGTTATCTTTTTCACTTTGTTATTTAGATGAACCCAGATAGCGTTGACAAAAATGATCCAAAGGATGTTCAACTTCGAGATGAATACATCATGTACGATATTGCTTCAAGTGTTGAGGTAAATTTGGTACATATTTTGATCTTTACTTCGTTAGTGTCGTTATACTTACTAGCAAGTACCTAAACTATCATATCAAAAAAGATGTTACCTTTTAATAAGATCGCTCAAACTTTATATTTATTTGTGTATCTTTTATGCTAAGACAATAATCTCAACTTGGGATTTTGTGGAGAAGATGAATTATGACATAACACTTAAACAAGTTATGGCTCATAATTGCAAGAATGTAATTCACATTTGAATAAGAATATAATATAACATTATAATAACATATACTCTTTTTATTTATTTACTCTACGCACAACGCACAACCTCTTGATTATGATTAGAAATATGAAGAATTAGAGAAAGAGATACATGAAACCATTGGTATAAAGTAAAATTATTATTATTAAAGCAATGTTAACATCTTTTGTTTTTATTACAGATTCAAAAAGTTTATGAATTTAAGAGGTTTCTCGATAGGCTCAACGATGATGATGCGATAGCTGTACCACACGAAGATGCTCAAGCTACTCTTGGTGATACCAATGATCCCTTCACTTCTATTTCAATGTCTAAAGATTTTGCGGATAAAGATATTGCAGCTAATGATGCATATTAATAGTTGACATTTTTGTGTTTATGTCAATTACATTTCATTTTGTATTGACTTTTATCTTTAATTTATGTCTTTAAATATGCTACTTATGCTACTCTCTTTAATTTGAACCTTATGTTATTTGGATGTGAAATAATTGCATCGGTATATTTTATAGTTATTTTAATTAAAATTTGTCATTATTTCGTAAAGTTATTATTAGAAAAAACATATAAATGAACAACGTTTGCTCGCCACAATATTTAGTTACCCGGATTGCGCGGGTACCCAGCTAGTATCTTATTAATTCTCATTTTTATACACGGTTTCAAACAAATCTTATTATAATTTTCTCAACTCAAACAATGTCTCAAAAAACATTCAAAACCGAAACACTAAAAACCCGAAGCCAACAACACGTTCCAACACTTGATTCCACTTATCGTTTCGGTCACTCACCACCCATTAATTTTCAATATGCAAGTTTTGTCAACAACCTTTTTATCAAAAAATTCATTACAACCTCTGTTTAACCAACCAATGTACCAACAACAACAACAATCTCAAATGTATTATCCACAAATGTTACACGACGACTCACTACTATTAGCATATAGCCTATAAGAGGCCCATGGCCCACTTAGCTTTTAGAGTTTTACCTAGGGGTGGGAATCGAGTCGTGTTCGGGTTGACATGTTCGGGTTTGCGGGTTGGCGGGTTATTATAACCTCTACCCAAACACAACCCATTTATTAATCGTGTCAAGAAACTCAACTCTAACCCAGACCTGCATAACACGTGTAACCCGTTTCTGACCCATTTAACTTGTTTAAGTAAATACGTTAAATGGTAAATAAGATTGGTGGTTTGTCGATTTAACTCGTATAAATGCAAAACTGATATAAGGATATAAAAAATGATAAACATAAAATACAAATAACTATACAGCAATTTCAATGATATATGATTTATAATCGTAATTCACTCGTATCAAGTACGTAGCAAAATACATTTGTTCCAAATCCAACATAAAATTCAAGTTATATATTTTATTTTTAAGGCTTATATATACTTAAACGGGTTCACGTGATAAACTGCTTAATACTCACTCAACCCAGACACGACCCATTTATTAAACGGGTTAGATGGGTTGACCTATCTTTGACCCAAACCCGTTTATCCTCAACCCAAACTTGTTTAACTTCATGTCGGGTTTGTGTCATTTATCATGTCATGTCAAGAATTACCACCCCTAGTTTTACCCTTTGTTTTGTCTTATAAAAACTCTTGTATTCTCCCTAGTTTATTATCAATTCAAGTATATTTTGCATTGTATATTTGGTTTCTACATGATATCAAGAGCAACCAATTTGATCACAGGCCATCACATAAACATTTAAATGTTGGAGTGTTTTTTGGATGAAATTTTGTGACGTGGGTAACATGATTGTTTGTATATACAAGAGGATGACGTCAGGTATTTCTATTTAATACTATGTTTATGAGTAATATTTGTAGTGGCTTGATTTGGTGATTAGTCTATTAATTATTGCAAGGATAATAGACGCATATATTAATATTCGATTGATTTGTTTAATTTTGGGATTTTCGTTACTCGTTAATAACTGTTGTTAGTATTTTATGGGAATTTGATAATTATATTTGGAGACTTGGAGGTGTTATTGAATTCGTTGAAATTGGGTACTGTATTTGCTTTAGTATTCGGTCGTTGATTTTGATTTGGGTTATATTGGTTAGTTAGCATGGATACAAGTAAGAATGTTTTAAAATCAGATATATCATTGTTTGAGCAGTTTCAAAAGTTTGTGGATATGTATGAGAAGTTTGAGATATTTTTAGACACATTGGAGCAACTTAAGAAGTTTTTAGCCTTACATCCTCATGATATGTCAACATCATCTAATAAAAAGTTGACATCTTTTTCTAAATGGATAAGATTCAGGTGTCACTCATCACATGTCTCATATTTTGTCACAATTTATCTCGTTGAGTCTTAATTATTCAAAATCAATTGTGGCAGCTAATGGTGACTCTATGCCATTAGCAGGTATTGGTTCAGTTGATACATCATTTGTCTTTTTATCTGATGTTTACTACATACCGAGCCTAAATATGAATCTTGCTTATGTTGGTAAAATTTGAGATTCTGGATGTGATGTCACATTTTCAGTTTCCGATTGTTCTATATATGAACAAAAAACACACGAAATGGTTGGGACATGTCATAAGGAAAAGGATCTTTATGTTTTGGATCACTTTAGAAACATTCATGATACTCCATCATCTAGTGTGGATTTGTCTTCTTTTTGGTCGAATCGTTATTCTTTAGCATTTCACTTATGGCACTGTCATTTGGGCCACGTCTTTGGGCCTTGTTTATGGTTTTTAGCATCTATAGGAGCATTGGGACAACTAAACACTCATGATATATCTGATTGCGATGGTTATAAACTTGCAAACTTTTTAGCATTACCATTTTGTAATAGTGTTTCCTCTTCTACTGCTCCATTTGATATAGTGCATTTTGATGTGTGGGGACCTTCTCTCGTGTCCATGAAAAGAGGTTCCAAATACTATGTTTCATTTATTGATGACTTCACCCTCTATACTTGGATTTATTTAATGAAACGTATGTCCGATTTTCTTACAATTTTTAAAGAATTTAGAGCTCTTGTGAAAACTCAACATTCGACAGTCATTCAGTAATTTTGCTATGATTTGGGGGGTGAATACACTTCTAATGATTTTGTTGGTTTACTTAAATCAGATGGCACTATATATCAGACCTCTTATACGGTACACTCTTTAATATAATGGTTGTAGATGAAAGGTTGCATCTTCTCTTATTGAAGACGACTATATATTTTTTGTTGCGTGTTTGGAATGTTCCTATGTGTTTTTTTGGGAGAAGCGGGTTCTTACAGCCTTTGATAGGGATTATTACGAATTCTCAATGATTATATTCTAGTTTTTCTCCTATTGATGGTTGTATGGAACTTTCGCCTGATTCGATTCGACATTTCGCGTATTCAGTTGTACTTGCTTGTAATAAACCTCAATGTTGAGCTTACCGAAACTATTTTTGTAACTCCACACTTATGTGTTGTTTCTGGGTTAGGTGTTTGTTCATAGGGATTGCGTGGTTAAGATACAGTGTAGTCAAAAGTTGTTTTACACAATCACGTTGTTGGACTTGTGTGAGATTAATTCAGTAATTATTCTGTTCCTGCTAGTTCTACAATTAATTTGGAATATATCTGAATACTTAGTATAAATTGACCACTTTGATGATGTTCGACCATTGAACCTTTACACTATTTTGCCACACGTAATATACAGGCGTCCTTATTCAGAAACTAACCTTAGAAATTCGAATACTACACTAGATACAACATCAGAAACCACACCATAAACAATACCCCAAGAAACTTAGCAAGAAACACCTACAAACATCACTACCGAAACACCACATGTTACAATCATTACTCAACCTCCTCCTACGGCTACCTAATCATCTACTAAAGTTGTTGATGGTCCTCCTCCAAGTGGTAAACCAAAGCGTACTTTGTTTATTCTTGTTATTCTAATTCTTTTAGTTCCTTTATTGCCTCTGTACATCGTCTTCATGAGCCTGAGTCGTATAGAGAGGCTGTTTGTGATCCACTTTGGCAGGTTGCTATGGCTGAGGAACTTGCTGTATTGCATCAGACTCAAACATGGGACTTAGTACCATTGCCAGTCGGCAAGCGTGCTATTGGCTCTCGTTGGGTCTACAAGATTAAAACCAAATCTGATGGGTCTGTTGAAAGGTATAAGGCTCGTCTTGTTGCCAAATGTTGTGCTCAAGAATATGGTATGGATTATGAAGAGACATTTGCTCCAGTTGCAAAAATGACAACGGTAAGAACCTTGATTGCCGTTGCTTCTAGTTGTAAATGGAAAATATTTCAGTTGGATGTCAAAAATGCTTTTTTGAATGGTGACCTGAATGAAGAAGTTTTTATGACACCACCTCCTGGTGTCTCTCACAAACCAGGAGAAGTTTGCAAGCTCAGAAAAGCTCTTTATGGTCTCAAACAGGCACCTCGTGCTTGGTATGAGAAATTTGCAACTGTTGTTACCTCTCTTGGTTTTGTCTCTAGCCATCATGATTCCGCATTATTTGTTAAACATTCAAGTGCTGGGCGTATACTTTTGTCATTATATGTTGATGATATGATTATTACTGGAGATGATAGTGTTGGAATTGAATATTTGAAATTGGAGTTAGCTCATCGTTTTGCTATGAAGGATTTGGGCTCACTTCGTTATTTTCTGAGAATTGAGGTTGCTTCTTCACCAAAAGGATATATTTTGTCTCAGTCCAAGTATATAGGTAAGTTAGTTGATCGTGCAAGAATTACAGAAAAAATGGTTGAAGATATTCCTATTAATGCTAAGGCAAAATACACTCCGACAGATGGTGATCCTTTTCCAGACCCAAGTTTGTATCGGACTATTGTAGGCAGTTTGGTTTATCTTACAGTTACACGTCCAAATATTTCTTATGTAGTTCATATTATGAGTCGGTTTGTTTCTGCTCCCACAACGGTTCATTGGGATGCTGTTTTGCATATTCTCAGGTATCTTGGGGGTACTCAGTTCCAGACACTTATGTTTCCTTCTATGTCTGCCTTGGACCTGCGTGCTTATTGTGACTCTGATTGGGCTGGTGATGGTGTTTCACGTAAGTCTACTACTGGGTTTTGTATATTTCTGGGTGATTCTCTTATTTCATGGAAGAGTAAGAAACAAGATGTACTTTTTAAATCTTCTACGGAAGCCGAGTACCATGCCATGGAAGTGACTACTAGTGAGATTGTTTGGTTATGTTGGTTGCTTGCAGATATGGGTGTTCATATTAGCCACGCTACTCCGTTATATTGTGATAATCGTAGTGCTATTCAGATTGCGCGTAACTCGGTGTTTCATGAATGCACCAATCATATTGAGATAGATTGTCATTTCACTCATCATCATCTTCAGGCTCGGACTATCTCTCTACCGTTTGTTCCATCTACTTTATGTTGGAATTAGTAGACATTAAGATCATATTAACTATTAATAAATATGAGCACGCAGCGGAAGACTAGCACGTAAGATCATTCACATAGTCATATAAATTAACATAATAATAATAAAAGAAAAACGTACCTT
>BQNB010069305.1:0-33534 GCA_026074375.1 Tanacetum coccineum | reverse complement strand
GTGTGAATTTATCTTTTCCTACATACAAGACCCAATGGCAGAGATCCCCTTTATTATGTGCATCTAAAAACGAAGGAGATGATTGACTGTCATCATTGGTACCTGTATTCTTCCTTTTTTTACACCTAGTAATTGGGCCACTTGATCTACTAGGCCCAGCTTCCATTCCACAATTTTGGCCATTGTGACATTGTAAATACAAGCACTTTTCCATCACATCTTGCTCTTATCCTGACACCATCATTCTTATACAACTTCAAATTCCTTCTGCTTTTAATGGAATGCAGGTAGACTTTGTCCTTAGCCTCTTTTGGAGTAGTAAATTTCTGGCCAGTATAAAATGAGTACTTCAACTGACCACTAGCATTTATAACATCTTCCATTTCTGTCCTCAATTCGGCTAACCTTCTCTTCCTGTATTTTCTTTCTTCATCATTACCAGGGTTATTTTCGAAACCATCTACATTGATAACATCTACAGTGATACCGATGTTGTCAAAAGGAAGATCCATGCTAGTATGAAACAAATAGACATCGACATCAGGCTCTAGAATCTCATTCTCTTCATCTACCAAAAAATATTCGTCTACATCATCATCATCATATGTACCTGCATCTTTACTAGACTGAACATCATATTCAAATTCATATACTGTATCTATTCCTTCATCATCATAGAAGAACTGTCCATCAGTAGGAGCTGATTCATCTTCCTAACCATTACCCTGTTCAGTATCTTCCCCATTGATTACAGTCTTACGTACCTATAAAATATATAATAATAATACTACTTAGGTAAATTCCAACTATTCACCTTTAACCAAGGTAAAGAGTCAAGACTTACAAAAATAATATATAACATATATAATATACGTATATTTAACCGGGTAAGTTTGATCACCCGGGTCGTTTCCCCAACGACTAGTGAAATTGAAACTTCGTTTAAGCTTGGATTTTGATTTGAATGAAGCAAGATATTTGATTTAAAAAGCAACAATTAAAATGGACAACAAAAAAAACAATTAAACAATTAAAACTAATACGGGAAGCAAATAAAACGCTACAATTAAGCAAGCCTACTAAAGTTTCTCCTAAAAATGTAAACTAAATTTCTAAACCTAAGATAGGATAAAAGAAAATTTTAGGAAAAAGAAAAACAATTTTTTTTGATTAATTTTGAATTTATTATGAATTAAAATCTAATTTAATCTAATTAAATCTAAAAAAATCGAAAGTAAAGTACTAAAAATTTGGAAAAATGATTTTTAAGTTTAGAAAAATCTAAAATATTATAAAAGCAAAGAAAACTATTTTTAACTATTTTATTTATTAAAATCCTATTTTTAAAATTTAAAATATAAGCTAGAAAATGAAATTTAAGTCCTAATCTAAATTGAGCTATACCTAGACTAGAAAATACTAAAAGATGAGCTCTTAAACCCTAACTTTGCTGACTTAATTTGGGGCTTAAGTATCAGCAGTACTAAGTAATTTAGTACTGCTGATGCACTTTGCACAAGTGCAAAGCTATAGTGCAGGTTACCTAAGGGGTAACCCTGCACTTAGATTCACTCAAATAGAGTGTACAACTAAAATGCAAACAAGATCTAAGCCTTTGAGGGCTTAGATCAAATTTTCACAAGCTAAAGGTGTGAGACAAAATGCCGTGGTACTGGCACACTTTAATTAAGCTCAAACTTTCTATATTCCCAAATCTAACTTTTGAAAACTCATCTCCTAGTATTTTTAACTAGATTCAAAGCTGACTCAAAAATGTTTGCACCAATCTTTTGACTTTTGGCAGTCAAATAAACTTATGCCAAACACCCCTTTACCACTTGACAGAATTTGAGCTAAGCTTAAAATGAGATTCCTCTTAACAAAGCATTAAAATTCCAGATAAAAACTAGCTTAAAACAAACTTAATTATCATGAATTAATAACTAAATAAGCATTAAACTAAGATCTATAACTAATGCTACTTATATTTTTGGGTTTTAAGGAATTTTTAGATAGAAATTGAAACTACTATGATCTAACTAATAAGCTAAAACAGAGATAGAATAAGCTCTAACTAACAAAAAAATCACAAATAAAGCAAAAAGAGAAGAAGATAAGCACAATTAATAGCAAATAAAGGCAAATTTAAGCTAATTAAGTACTTTTTAAACTAAATCAAAGACAAGGGATTTAAAGGTACACTTACTTGGAGCTTATAGCTAAAGAATAGCTATTATGCTCTTAGACTTATCTACTAGCTCTGGCTTATTTAAAATAACCAGTAATAAATCCATGATAGCCCTTCAATGTTTGCTCTACCTTCCAAAAGCTAATATCCATAAGTTAACGTACTTAGCTGTTTTTAAAGTGTTTAGTAAGAGTAATACGATTAAATTAAGCTCTATTTTATAGCTTATAGACTCAAAAGCTATAATGAGCTTATTAGCGTTACTTAAGGACAATTTGCTTATTAAGAGAGCTTATTAAAAAGAAATTTGAGAGATTAATAAAACTGAATTACATTAAAAACTTGGCTAACAATACTTTGTAAAGGAGAATTACAACATTAAAACAAAAATTAAGCTAGGAATTAAATATTAATAGCTACAACTAAATTAAAAACTATGTGTAAAAAAAAAACTAGATGTCCCCGTGTTGTGTGAATAGTGAGTGCTATTTATAGCTGAACAAGAAGATTCTACCCTGCTTGCCTTGCTCTCCAAACTTTCAATCTCATCCAATCATTTCTTCAATCATTTGAGCTTCTATTGTGGCCGTTTGATCAAATTATGGACACCTGAGGATTGCCAGCATGTCATTCTTTGATGTGACATGTTGTGCTAGTTCTGTAAGAGAGTTTAGTACAAAAACCCACACCTCTTGTGCTTTCACAATTGTTGACGTGGCCTTTGATTGAGAGTGAGCTAATGAAGTCTATTGATTTGACCTATTTGACCCTGCCATTGTACTTGTGAGCTCTTGAATTGACTTCCTTGCCCATCAATTCTCATTTGCCCTTTGTTTTACCATGGGGTGAAAGGGGGACGATGGATGAATAGTAAATGGCTTCGCGCCTTTTTTTGACAGTTAAAAACTGTTATATCTTTGGAATATTACACAAATGTTCCTTGTCTTTCTTTCCTCTTTTTCGAGTTATAAATAACTTAAGGAAATTGCAAGTTTGGACCTTGTTGTTTTAGGGAAAGGGAAATGGGCTAGGTTAAGTGGGCTTTTGGGTATAATAGGATCCGGGTAAGGCCCATTTGGGTTTTTAAGGCCCAATAAGAGGTGAGGGGCTATTTTTGGATTTTAGTGAAACTTTGAGGGTGAAAATGGAATATTTTGGGTCTTGTTGACTTTTGTTGACCATGATTGACTTTTCTTTGACTGGATTAGACTGAGGCTTGACTTTTCTGGCTTCGGCTTTGATTCTTTGGCTTCTTTTTGTACTCTTCTGATTCTCGTGTCCTGCCCGTTTTTGACTGTTTTCTTGTGATCTTTGATATATCCGTACCTGCATACACAAAACACAAATACAAGCATATTTTTGCCATTCTTGGTCTGTTTTGAGGTTTAATTGGGTTATTTTAGGTACAAACGGATATGTGTATTCTACACTTATCAAAATTCCCCAAACTAAACAATTGCGTGTCCTCACGCAATATCACATGCCTTATAACCAAATACCTCGAAACTTTCCCAAACTAAACCTTTGAAAAGTAGCAAAGATTTTTGTTGAGAGAGATAAGAGATCACAAGTTATAAAACACCCGATTTCCCATTTTCAAAGATTTTTCTCTTTTTATGATTTTTCTTGATAATTAACTATCTAACTACAACTTATTTGTGTTGACATAATGTAATGTTTTCATTACCTCATTGGTAACTTTTAGGATCATAGAACAAAAAGCACAATTAAGTGTCTAAAAGATAACTTCATCATCCCCGATTTTTCACTTTTCCCATGCTAAGCTTAAAAATAAGATCATTGTTAATTATGAGCTAAAATGCTAAGGCTACTTATCATTACAACTTGTGATTCTCTTCCCGATCATATTCATAAATTTGGTGTGTGTGTGCAATTAATTTTAAACCGTTATAGCACAATATTTAGTTTGATGAAATCCGACCAAGCTTTACACATGGCCTTTTGGGCAAATATATGTTAACACTTATTAAGATCACATCTCAAAGCAAACAAAAACCTCCTTAGTTAAGACATCGTTGGTTCACTTGTCCCATGAATGACTTTCTTCTTTAGCAATCCCACCGTCATCGGGCAGGTGCTAAGGCTTTTGACACCCCATCCGGAGAATACTAACCGAAACGTATGAACTTCCGATGAAACAGCCTTGTAGACTTTTGCAAACCTTAGTCAAAAGAATACCTTGGTTTTCGAAAATGAAACTTTTACTATTTATTTCCTAACTTGCAACATTTTTATAACTATTTACATTATTGGGCTAGGAATCGGTATCACTTTTCTTTCGACGACACATCGGCCACGCCTCCGACAAGAGCTCGCGTACTTATTATGATACCAACCCTAAATATACATCCTCCACCCTTTCCTTCGATGTCACATCGGGAGCGAACCGACAAATGCCCATGTACTTTATTACGATGGAGTTTGTATATTAATTATTAACACTAAGGATTTATAACTTGCTTCCTTTTTATTTACCAATTACATTTTTATAGAGATTTTTTTTGACACATTATTTTTGCAAATAGAAAAATTTCGTTTTAGAAAACCAAAGTATAAATTTGAACTAAAATTCTTATTTACAAATGATGTCGACTTCATCGATAAAGCTTTTTCTCTAAATATGTTGATTAGACTTTTTAAGAGTAAAAATATAATTTGTAAAAATTAAAGAGAACACGTATAATTAGTCATTTTAAGAACTCCGGGGAAGAAAAATCACAAGTTATTCTTATAAGCCTTTAAGTTTTCCAAATAAACTTTGTTTAACATCCTAATTCGTAACTAACACTATCATCTCTTATTTTTTGCAATTTAAAATCTCTAGTAAAGAAATTCTCAAATACTTAGCCTATATAAAATCCAACTCGGCCTATTTAAAATCTTCTTGAGATTAACACAAGTTTTCATTTACTAATGATTCAAGTTTAGCATGTTTAAAGTCTACATGAGACTAGCACAAACTATCATCATTAATTGCTAAGGGAGAAAGCTAAAACTCTACACGTACGATCGGGTCAAAAATTACTTTTTATTCTTACCAACGAAAAACCTACATTTTTATCTTAACACTTTTTTTTTAATTTTTAATTTTATTTTATTTATTTATTTATTTATTTTTCTTTTTTTATATATGACAAATAAAAACTTAAAATTTTAAAATTTTTTGCTATTTTTGTGGGAAAACGGGTACGTGAGAACAAAACAATAAGCAAGCAATATCAAATCGATAGATTCCCTTCCCCAAACTAAAATGAAACATTGTCCTCAATGTTTAAAGTCGGGTCTCTATGAAAATCTAAGCCGTTTATGAGGTATGCAAAGATAAACGTGAATCGATAAGATGAAAGGATATCGGATCTCCCCAAACTAATTTCACACAAAGGATGAGAAGCTCGAGTAGAACGGGACAAATCAACCGGACACGAGAGTCTTTAGAAATTGTTGGGTTAATCCTGCAAAAATCACAACAAACAAGCAACAAACATCGAGAAATCGGAAAGAGTACAAGCCTCTCTCAACACAACACATTAGATAATAGAAAATAGAAAAGATAAGCATGGGGTGAACTCCCACGAAGCGGCTTGTTTTTGGTCACCGAGTCGTAAGCTCGACTCGATCCCTGAATTTAGTTGTCCTTAGGGAAAGTCTGGAGATCCGGGATAACCAACGGTGGTGTATCCCCTCTATAGTAGTGCTTTAGACGGTGGCAGTTGACTTTGAAATTCGAACCATCGACATGAGACAACTTGGCAGTGCCATAAGGATAAACTTCGGTGATTGTGAAAGGTCCGAACCATCGGGATTTGAGCTTTCTGGAGAAAATCTTTAATCGGGAGTTGAAAAGCAAGACTTGATCACCAATATTGAAGATTCGGTTCTTTATCTTGGAATCGTGTAGTTTCTTTGTCTTCTCCTCGTAGATTAGCGAATTCTCATAAGCTTGATCATGAAGCTCGCTGAGTTCATTGAGTTGAAGCTTTCGATGATCGCCCATGGTCTTGAGATCGAAGTTGGCATGCTTAAGAGCCCAATATGCTTTGTGTTCTAATTCAACTGGTAAGTGACACGCTTTTCCATAAACTAACTTGTACAGAGTGCATCCAATTGGAGTCTTGTAAGCGGTCCTAAAAGCCCATAATGCATCATCTAGTTTGTCGGACCATGAGGCACGGTTTTCTTCGACTGTCCTCTTTAAAATTCTTTTGAGACCTTGATTCGTGACTTCAAGTTGACCACTCGTTTGAGGGTGGTAAGGAGTCAAAAGACGATGGGTGACACCATATTTAGACATAACTTTATCAAATTTATCGTTACAAAAATGGGTCCCTCGATCGCTTATGATTGCTCTCGGAGCACCGAATTGGTGAGGAGTAAGGGATTTTAAGAACTTAACATCTTACTCCTAGCATCGTTGGTGGGGAAGCCCTTTGCTTTCAACAGTTGGAAAGATTAATTGACGGCTACTAGAATATATTTGTTACCTTTAGACAACGGAAAAGGTCCCATAAAAATCAATACCCCATATTCGAAAATCTACATAAACTTGGATGGCATTTGAGGGCTTCTCTTATAATGTTGGAGAGATTTTTCCTTGTCTTTGACATTTGCATCACAAGATTTGACAAATTCGAAGCATCGCTTATAAATGTAGGTCTAAAAGAAACCTGCCTATCAAAAACCTTTCTTGGAGGGGTTAAAAGTTGGCACCCGTAGTGTCCCCGGTGGGTCCACGTGTGACATGCTTCAAGAATTTCGAGCCAGCTTCTTTTGATTAATCTACACACCTTCGGATTATTTGATCAGCACAAGTCTTGAAAAGAATAGGGTCATCCCAGAAGTAATGTTTTACATCTTTAAAGAACTTGTTTTTTTCTTGAGTCGACATTCCTTTTTTAATGGAATTTCCCTGCGTGGTAATTATCAAAGTCAGCGAACCACGGTTCGGTTCTTGAGGTCTTAGATAGTTAACACATTTAAAGTCTCTTAATGAAAGGTCTCTCGGTAATCTCTTTTGGTGATCAAAAATATTTTCGTAAGGAGTTTTCAGACGGAGAAAGGTGATCGGGCTGCTTAGTTTTTAGCTCCCTTGGTATCAGATAATTTAAATTTCAAATTCTTGATAGAAGTAAGACCATCGAAGCAATCTTGCTTTGGCGTTTTTCTATTGAAGAGGGTATTTCAAAGCGGAGTTAGTCGTGTATAACAACACTTGTTGTTCATGATTAGGATATGATCCAAAACTTCTTCCGAAAGTGTGTTATAAACTACTGCAAGCTTCTCTTTTTCCGGTGTGGTGTAATTTGTTTCATGCTTTTGTCATTGTCTTACTTGCGTAATGAATTGGTCGGAAATGCTTCCTCAATCCTTTGTCCTAGGGACACACCTATTGCATAATCAATTGACATCGCACGTGATTTCAAAAGGTTTCGGTCCAATTCGGAGCAATGAGAATTGAGCTTCGGTCAACTTCTTTTTCAATGTTTGATAAGGCTAGAATACAATCTTCCGAAAAAATGAAAGGAGGTGTTTTCTCTAAGAGAAGGGGTCAATGGGTCGAGAGATTTTGGAAAGTCTTTGATAAATCTTTGATAGAATCAGCATGCCCGAGAAAAACTTCGAATTCCTATAATACGGTCGTGGGTTGAGGAAGCTTAGAAATAACATCAACTTTGCTTAGCGACTTATTCCTATTTCTATGAGTCTTATGTCCTAAAACATGCCCTTCTTTAACCATGAAATGGCTCTTTTCCCAATTTATGTGCTTATATTTGGTGTTTCACACTTTTAAGCATTTTGTCAAAATTGGCAAGGCATGAGGAAAAAGAATCTCTCAAAAAACTGAAAATATTCTCCATAAAAAACTTCCATCGTTTTTTCTATCATATCGTTGAAAAAATGGGCCGTCATTACAACGTTGAAAAGTTATCCGGGTGCATTGCATAATCCAAATGGCATGGACGGTACGCGAAAGTTCCGTATGGTGCACGTAAAAAGTAGTTGTCTCTTGATCTTTATTAGGTTCAATTGGGATTTGAAAGTACCCATGAAAATCCATCTAAGAATCAAGAAAAATCTTGCCGGCTAATCGCTGCTAACATTTGCTCATAAATGGTAACGGAAACTGGTCTTTACAAGTTGCTTTGTATAATCTTTCGATAGTCGAGATGCATACTCTCCATCCGTGACTAATCTTGTAGGCACCAGCTCATTCTCTTTCGTTCTTGAAAACGTCATACCACCTTTTATAGGAACCAATGGACTGACTAACCCTATGGGACTATCCGAGATCGGAATAAATCAATCCTACTTTTAGAAGTTTTTCTACTTCTTTCTGATGACGTCGTGGATTTTAGGGTTAACCACTCCTTTGATGATTGGACTGAGAGTTCGTTAATATCTTCTAAAAGATTTCTGTGAGAGAAAAACTATGGATCTATGCCTCGAATATCAGAAAGGTTCTAACAAGCGATTGCCTTGTTTTGGTTCTTTAGAGTTAATGAGTGACGGTCTTTTCATCGTGGCTCAAATCTTTTGGAAATTATGACTGGAAGCTTGTTATTTTCCTTAAAAACGCATAATCAAGATGCGGAGGTAACTCTTTAAGTTCGACTTCGGGAAAATTTCATGCTTTTGGTGCATAGAAGTAGCATATTCGATTGAAAGACTTTTTGGTCCTCAACTACTTTGAGATCTCTTGATTTTTCTAGTAAAAATTAACCTTGGTTTGGTTATGGAGGTAAACTGGATCACTATTGAGATGTGCTTCCAGAATGTGGAATGTCACCCTTCGGGATTGTAGTACGTAGCATTAATTTTCGTTGAAATTTGCTCTTCATCGATTCGCTATTGAAGCATCGGCTTCTTCAGAGGAAAAAATCTCTCTCATCGAACGGAGTGGTGTCAGAGAGGAATTTGATTGAATCAATCGGATGTTTCCTGGGATGGATTGTTATAAGCAACTGAGGTCGGTAAAATCTAAGATTCTTGTGAGTTCTCTTCACATGTGTCCATGTAATAAGTTCAACTTTTTTCAAAAGATTCAAAATTGTTGTACAAAATTGATGGTATCACCACATTTAGGGTCAAAGATTGATCGTAGATTCCTAAGAATTATCTCTCTTTATAATACGTCGATTAAAGCATGAGTGTCCTTAAGAAAAAGGTCTCCCGAGTATCAACGATACTGAGGATCGCTATGAAATCTATAAACAACTTAGTCAGCCGGAAAAGTTAGAACTTTCCTACTTGATAAAAACATTCTCAGCTACACCGGTTTGGTTTTGGAAATTGTACAGTCGGCTAATTCTAAACACCATCTTTGTTTCAGTTAGGCCTGAGAGTGAAAGCTTTTTCAAATAGTAAGGCATGAGATTGATACATTGCACCTAAATCGGCAAGGGTCTAAGTTAAACTATCGAACTCCGAAAAAATCCATGGAATGAGAAATCGCCGGGGTCACCTAGTCTTTTCTGGAAGCTTTTTTAGGACAACCGCACTAACAATTTTCATTCAACGGTTGTTTTGGTTAATCATTAAATAGTCTTTGTTATTTTAGCATCCTTTTTTTAAAATCGGAGCAAACTTTGGCATATGAATGAGAGATCATCCTGCGAAAAACTTAGCTCCAAAAGTGAAGATTACGGAAATTTCCATAAACTTTGAAGTAGGATATCTCCTTTTCACGATTTTTTCTTTGCTAAGTCTTAAAGGGTAAGGCAAACTATAGGTTGGCTTTGTTAGCAAAGCAATAAGGCTTTCGGATTGGTTTTGTCTTTGGTTTGTTTTTGGACGAATGGAGGAGGTTGGATGTCTTCAGTGCTTGGTAGCTCCATATCCTTTGTTGCCTCACTTTCCTTTTCCCCCACCGGCGGTAGAATCGGAGGTCCATCATAAGAGGCACCACTACGAGTGGTAATTGCCTTGGCTTCATTCCTAGGATTTGGGATGGTATTGCATGGTAACGTACTTGAACTTGAAGCTTGGTTGGTGTGATAGCTTTGCATGAAACTGAGAATCATCTTCTGAAAATCATCTTGCTTCTTTTGTGAATCATTGTAAACTCTTTGAAAATCATTTTGGTTTCTTTGAAAATTATCTAACTTCATTTGCAAGTTATTCATGTTAGCATCATTAGCTTTAGCATAACTTTCAAAATCAGTTTTAGAAACTCCGAGAATTTGTGAAACGGGAGGTAAAGTTTGATTAATCAAAGGTTGATTTGTTGGTGGTTGATATGGTGGTGCTTGGTAAACGGCTCCTTGGTTGTTTTGACGGTTTTGGTTAAAATTTCCTCGGTTTTGGTTAAAATTAGAATTGGTTCCTTGATATCGGTTTTGGTTGGTTTGGACATTCGGTTGATTGAAACCCGGTGGTCTCATTTGACTTGCCAAATTGGAAGGTTGGTTTCTTTGGAGAAAATTACCAACGGCTGCGGTTTGTTGAAATTGTTGGAGGTTGTCATGAAAAACGGGAAAATCGTTTCCACCTCGAGTTAACGGACAATGGTTAAAATTATGGTTCGAACCACATGTGACACAAACTTCCTCGACTGCTTTGACGGGTGCAGGAGTAGTAACAACTAAAGCTTTCATTTCATTCATCATTTTATTCATTTTAATAGTCAGCTTATCCTCGAGAGAAGCGGCTATTTGTTGCATATCGAAAGAATTATTAGAAGGTGAAGAAGTAGAAAGAGGAGCATCCGTATTCACTCTTGAATCATTAGCACGACTTCTTGAGTAACGAACTTTTGACTTGCTTTCATTTTGACTTGTTTCAATAATCGCTAAACTTCTTGAGGGCTTTGTCTAAGATATTACCACCCTGCTGCAGAATCTAAGGCATCTTGATGTTTTTGATTCAAAGAGTTGTATAAAGTTATCGATGTTGGATGTAGTTCCGGAAAAGCCAAGGTGAGGACATTGGCAAGGGTCCCTTTAAAGCGTTTCCTGCTTCGTTGGAAGGTTATTTGGATTTGGAAAAAAAAGGTAATGATCTCATATCGATAGTATAGGGTTTTTGAGTTGGGAAGTATTGATCTTATGAAATTTGAAACAAGATGTCCCATGTGAGATTGATCTAGGAGGTTCCTTGTCTAAACCATCTCGGGCTTCACCGTCTAGGATAAGGCAATAAAAGCAAATGTCTTTACGAAGTGTTCGGAACTTCGGGATGTCTAAACGTTGAAGTGACTTGTTAAAAAAAACGAAAGGTGATTGGTCGAGGATCTTGTTTACCGTTTAAACTTAATGCTTTGAACAAGATTGAATAAGGTTGTGAGCGAACTTGTTAGCATTGATCGGTGGAACAACTATAGCATCTTCATATCCTTCGATAGGTGCTTGTAACATTTGGGCCATTGTTCGATTGTCGGCCATTGGAACAACGTTTTGTTCAACAATTGGTTCTACTGGAAGAGTTTGTTGTTGTCGACGTCTTCGAGATTGCGAACGAGTGCGCATAAAAAAGAAAAACTGAAAATTAAAAAGCAAAACTTTACACTAATTTTTTTTTTTTTTTTGTTGCTTTTTAGCTTGAATATTTAAACGGTTACACGAAAAGAAACCTTAAAACCAAAATAATCAATCTACTTTCACGGGTAGCTTCGAAAAGTGCTTTTCAGTGAGCCGTACTTCGTAGAAGAGACACAAATGGCCAAGTGTTAAATCTTTGATTCACTTTGGGAACTAACAAGTTCACCGGAACTTATTATGATAATACCTCCGTTGAGAATATTATATTTTGGTATTTTTACCAATTGATGACTTTTATTTCTTAATTAAAAAGAATTTTTTTATTTTTTTATTTATTTTTCTTTATTTTCTTTATTTTTTATCTTTTACTTATACTAAAAAGAAAAGGAAAATATTTTTTACTTTTTATATTTTATGATTTTTTTTTTGAATTATAAAATAAAAATGAAACTTTCAAGGGTGAAAGGATCTTCAAACCAAATCAACAAACACAAAACGTAGGAATCTTGACACTAGTCCCCGGCAGCGGCGCCAAAAACTGATAGTAGTTTTATATACTATAAAATATTTATAAAATATAATACTTTAAAAGAGCAATTAAGAAAATTACCAAGTTACCCTTGATAAAATTCACTCTCAAAAATATATATAATATAATATATAATACGTATATTAACGGGTAGTTTTTGATCCACGGGTCTTTCCCATACGACTAGTGAAATTGAAACCTCGTTCTAATTTGGATTCTGATTTGAATGAAGCAAAGATGTTTGATAAGCTATGACTACTAAAAGAAATTACTATTTTTATTTTTTTAGATTAAAAGATATGATTTTACTAAAATTCAAACTAATTAAAAACTATAAAATTAATAAATCTCTTAAAATAAAGTCCTAAAATTTTTTATAAAAATTACACTAAGTAAAGAAATTGTGCAGAAATTTTCTAAAAATAAAAGCCCTAATTTTTATCTTTTTATAAAAGTTTAATTAAACTAATTAAAACTAACCCTAATTATTAATTAAAACTAATTAAGACTAATTAAGAACTAACTCAGGGACTAATTTTTTATATTTTTGATTTTTTCTATTTTTTTTCTATTTTTTACTTATACTAAAAAGAAAAGGAAAATATTTTTTTTACTTTTTATATTTTATGATTTTTTTGGATTTTTGAATTATAAAACAAGAATGAAACTTTCTAAGTCGAAAGGATCTTCAAACCAAATCAACAAACACAAAAACGAAGGAATCTTAAGCACTAATCCCCGACAACGGCGCCAAAAACTTGATGTACAGTTTTACGTACCTATAAAATATATAATAATAATACTACTTAGGTAAATTCCAACTATTCACCTTTAACCAAGGTAAAGAGTCAAGACTTACAAAAATAATATATAACATATATAATATACGTATATTTAACCGGGTAAGTTTGATCACCCGGGTCGTTTCCCCAACGACTAGTGAAATTGAAACTTCGTTTAAGCTTGGATTTTGATTTGAATGAAGCAAGATATTTGATTTGAAAAGCAATAATTAAAATGGACAATAAAAAAAACAATTAAACAATTAAAACTAATACGGGAAGCAAATAAAACGCTACAATTAAGCAAGCCTACTAAAATTTTCTCCTAAAAATGTAAACTAAATTTCTAAACCTAAGATAGGATAAAAGAAAATTTTAGGAAAAAGAAAAACATTTTTTTTGATTAATTTTGAATTTATTATGAATTAAAATCTAATTTAATCTAATTAAATCTAAAAAAATAGCAAATAAAGTACTAAAAATTTGGAAAAATGATTTTTAAGCTTAGAAAAATCTAAAATATTATAAAAGCAAAGAAAACTATTTTTAACTATTTTATTTATTAAAATCCTATTTTTAAAATTTAAAATATAAGCTAGAAAATGAAATTTAAGTCCTAATCTAAATTGAGCTATACCTAGACTAGAAAATACTAAAAGATGAGCTCTTAAACCCTAACTTTGCTGACTTAATTTGGGGCTTAAGTATCAGCAGTACTAAGTAATTTAGTACTGCTGATGCACTTTGCACAAGTGCAAAGCTATAGTGCAGGTTACCTAAGGGGTAACCCTGCACTTTAACACACTCAAGTTGAGTGTTAGAACAAAATGCAAACAAGATCTAAGCCTTTGAGGGTTTAGATCAAATTTTCACAAGCTAAAGGTGTGAGACAAAATGCCCTGGTGCTGGCACACTTTTATTAAGCTCAAACTTTCTATATTCCCAAATCTAACTTATGAAAACTCATCTCCTAGTATTTTTAACTAGATTCAAAGCTGACTCAAAAATGTTTGCACCAATCTTTTGACTTTTGGCAGTCAAATAAACTTATGCCAAACACCCCTTTACCACTTGACAGAATTTGAGCTAAGCTTAAAATGAGATTCCTCTTAACAAAGCATTAATACCAGATAACTAACAGCTTATAACAAGCTTAAATGACACAATCTAACTACTAAATTAAGCTAGAATGAAGATCTAAGAGATTACACTACTATTTTTGGTTTTTTAAATATTTTTTTAAGACAGAAATTAAGAACACTAGATTTATTACTATTAAGCTAAAAGCAGGTAAAATTTACTAACTAATAAGCATAATGAAATAACAATGAGCACAAATAAGCAGTTAAAATAAGCAAATAAGCAGATCTAACTAATGAACTAAAATTGAACTAAATTTTAAAGGACATAAGAATGTAAATGAAAACTTACTTGAGACTTCAGCTAAACAGAAGTATAGAAGGCTCTTAGAGCTTTGCTACAAGCTCCCTAGCTTATTAATAAGCTAGGGTAAAAGTCCATAGGGATCCTTCCCTTTTAGATCCCTCTTCCAAAAACTCACAATCCATTATCCAAAGGTAATAATGTATAGATATTAAACTGATTTGAGGTTTAATTAATATTAAGGCCTTTTGAGCTCAAATTTTAGCTTATAGACTAAAAGAGCTTATGAGTAGCTTATGGCTATTTAGCTTAACAGTTTAAGGTAAAATTAGAGCTTATTAAGTAAATAAGAGAGCTTAAAAGAGATTAAAAACTACTGAATTCATTAATAGAAAACTTGATTACAATATTAAAAAGAAATTACAAGATTTAAAGTAAAATTAAGCTAAAAATGAAATTAAGCTAAAATCTATCCTAAAAGCTACGTGTGTGTGTGTGAAGAGTGAGACTCTTTTTATAGCCAGCTAAGGAAGATTCTAGCCCTCTTGCCTTGCTCTCCAATCTTTCAATCTCAACCAATCATTTCTTCAATCATTTGAGCTTCTATTGTGGCCGTTTGATCAAATTGTGGACACCTGAGGATTGCCAGCATGTCATTCTTTGATGTGACATGCTGTGCTAGTTCTGTGAGAGATTTTAGCATAAAAACCCACACCTCTTGTGCTTTCACCATTGTTGACGTGGCCTTTGATTGAAGATTTGACCTATTTGACCCTGCCTATGTGCTTGTGAGCTCTTGAATTGACTTCCTTGCCCATCAATTCTCATTTGCCCTTTGTTTTACCATGGGGTGAAAGGGGGACGATGGATGAATAGTAAATGGCTTCGCGCCTTTTTTTGACAGTTAAAAACTGTTATATCTTTGGAATATTACACAAATGGTCCTTGTCTTTCTTTCCTCTTTTTCGAGTTATAAATAACTTAAGGAAATTGCAAGTTTGGACCTTGTTGTTTTAGGGAAAGGGAAATGGGCTAGGTTAAGTGGGCTTTTGGGTATAATAGGATCCGGGTAAGGCCCATTTGGGTTTTTAAGGCCCAATAAGAGGTGAGGGGCTATTTTTGGATTTTTAGTGAAACTTTGAGGGTGAAAATGGAATATTTTGGGTTTTGTTGACTTTTGTTGACCATGATTGACTTTTTTTTGACCGGATTTGACTGTGGCTTGACTTTTCTGGCTTCGGCTTTGATTCTTTGGCTTCTTTTTGTACTCTTCTGATTCTCGTGTCCGTGCTTGCCCGTTTTTGACTGTTTTCTTGTGATCTTTGATATATCCGTACCTGCATACACAAAACACAAATACAAGCATATTTTTGCCATTTTTGGTCTGTTTTAAGGTTTAATTGGGTTATTTTAGGTACAAACGGATATGTGTATTCTACACTTATCAAAATGCTACATAATCTTGACACAAATGATCCCTCCCTCATTAATACTTTGACACAAATGGTCCCTCCCTCATTAATACTGCTGCGTTAAATGTAAAAACTCTACATAATTTTTGGTATAATCATGGAAGCATGGGGTACTCCTTAAGATGCTTATCAATATATGCAGTAGGGTTTTGTACTTATGGCTCTCTGGGTGTGACAAATCATTTAAAGATACAGCCCTATTAAATTTAGGGGCTTAATCTTTTAGTATAATAGATGTCACACGTATTGAGATATAGAGTAAACTTACTTGTAAAAGAGAATGATGCCACTTGACTATACTTTTATGAATCATTCGAAGAAGGAAACATTCGTTATTTTTAAGATCGACCCACCCCGAATCATTTCATCTTTCTTATAATCAGAACCACTAGAACCACATCGACCTTTCTTAGAATCGAACTGTTAGAGACTCGTGCTGATAACGTGTGGTAAAACAACAGCCTAATAGCAACACATGTAACATATGAAACAAGAAAGTAGAGGGAATCGAGACATACATTTTATTGATCTTGATCTCACAAACTACAAATGAACATCTATTTATAGGGCTCTCATAATCAAAGTATTTAGTACAATCATAAATAAGGGAATACAAAAGATGAAAGGTTTGAGAGGTTTAGGTATATGGATAGCCACAATCATAATTATTCATAACATAGCCACTGTTTTTGACATTTTATCAGACTAATCCATGACCTTTGAATATAATGCTATTAGATAAAGTTCTATCTTTTTAGAAAATTGATGTGACCCTTTAGGGTTATTTATATGTAACGAGAATTAAAATTGTAACTTAAGGCTGCGTGCAATAAGGTCGATCGACCTCGTGGTCGACTACCAAAGTTTTTGATCCTCCTTATTGTGGGGATGTTGGTCTCAAACATTTTGGTAGAACTTAGTCGTATACACGACCGAGATTTTTGTTTGTGTTGTGTGTGTTTATTTAATTAAAGTGTATTTTTGTAGGGTATGTTTTTTGTAGTGTAGGTGGTTTTATTATGGTTAAAAAGTTGCATGTAAGTTATCAGAGAGAGAAAGTTGATGTGGCAAGAAAAATGTAGGTCCCCCGGTGTCCTTACTAGGGGTAGCCTAACATGGGCCAGATGGTATAAACATACTAAACTCACCTGACACGTCAGCGTCACATTAGTTTTTTCTCTCTAACTAAAACTCACCTTACAACTTACCTTTCAATCGTAATAAGAACTCACCTTACCACTAAAACTCACCTTTGATTAAAATACCCACTTTATATAAAATATACCCCACTAAATATCCATACACACTAACAACCAAATAAAATACATTATATATAAAAGAGAGGGCCACACAAAATAAAACTTACACTAGGTGAGTAACACACCTAATGCACACAAATTTTCATCCTAAGTCACCTAGCAAAATTGATGTGGCCAAAGTCACTTTATGGGTGGGATAACAAGTCACGCTTGACTTTTGCAGCTTTATAGTATGATAGTCATAAGCTTTTTTTACCACATCATAAACACAAACTCTGATATTATATATATAAGGTTTAACCTCTTAATCTTTATATTTAAAAATACATAGAGATTATCATACTTAAACTGAAAAGTAAAATGAGAAATGAAAATCTTGGCTTATTAAAGGATCCAAACCCTACCACATCATAAACACAAACCCCGATATTATATATATAAGGTTTAACCTCTTAATCTTTATATTCAAAAATACATAGAGATTATCATACTTAAACTGAAAAGTAAAATGAGAAATGAAAATCTTGGCTTATTAAAGGATGCGAACCCTAAGGGGGTGTTTGATTTTTTTGTTTCAGATATGAATAAACTTGGGTTTATGACAGAAGAACTTTTTTTATATTTTGGAACCATGTTCCGCAAAATCTTATTTGTTTGATTAATCATGTCTTCATTAAATCGTCTATTAACATGTATACGCATTAAATCGTCTAGTAGCTCTGATACCATTATTGGAAGATAGAAAACCCCAGAAGCTATTGATTCCTTATTATCTTCATAAACATATACAGTATATATAGGATACAAGAGATGCTTGAGCCAAGAATAATGATAAAGCCTACAGCTAAATTACCAAAGCATGAAAACAAGGATAATATAAGCATACAAATCTAAGAGTCACTATACTCACTAATATTTATCAACTAATTGAATAGATTCATCCTAAATACTCCCCCACAGTTGAGTAAAGGTCTTCGATCCGACGTGGAGTTAACTTGTCAAACGGAGAGAAATCCGAGAAGAAACGGATAGAGGTGCCAAAATGACTTTTTTAATAAACATTTTTTTTGTGAGAGAATAGAAGTCCTTTTTTTGAAAGAAGAAGCGGCTCATGACAGCCGACGGTTAGGTGATAAAGAGATTTTTTTTTGAAATTTAGTTGCGGCTCATGGTGACCGACAACTAGGGTTTTGATAATAGAGACGGAGAGAGATTTAATTCTTTTTAGAGAGGATAGAAGCGGCTCATGACAGCCGATAGTTAGGTTTTGAGAATGAAGATAGAGAGATTTAATTCTTTTAGAGAGGATGTTTGTTTGTTTGTGGTCACAAACGGTGGAGGAGAGATTTGACGGGGTGGTAGAGCAGCGGCAACGGAGGCTTGATGATTGAGTAGGTCTCAAGATCGTACCAATGTCTCTGATACCATATTAGAAGATAGAAGACCCCAAAAGGTTAATTGATGTCCTTGATTATCTTTATAAAATATACAGTATATATAGGATACAAGAGATAGGCTTGAGCCAAGATAAAGATAAAGCCTACAGCTAATTTACAACAAAACATGACAAGGATAATATAATCATACCAAATATAAGAGTCAACTATGACTCACTAATATTATCAACTAATTAAATATATGCATCTAATAAACACATGCTACTTTAAATCGATGTTAATCATGGAATTTAAACCCTCACTACTTAGTTAAGACACAACTAATATATCTCATACCATAAAACTCGGCCCATTTCTTTTAGACATCTACCTAACAATGAATTAAACTATCTTGGATCATGCTTAGCACGGCGTAAAAAATTACCTAGTTAGGATACACAAAGTAATATTACATACGAAGTAATAAATTGGGCATCCTTAGTATCGAAACCCTAGAAAAATGGGTGAAACCCACGAATGCAACAAATTTCTAGATTCTGACAAATGTCCAAGCGTAATTCAGGTAATACTCGCATTTAATATAATAAATAAATTGTTTTTAGACTTAATTCTAAGATATTTCAATCTCTTAAAACTATTATTAAGGGTATTTTGCTATTTAAAATTTTGACATTAAGATAAAAGGGGTTAAATCTTAATATTATAGGATGATATTATTAGATAAAATGCGAGTATTACCTGAATTACACTTGCAACATTTGGTCCTAAACTAAAATTTGTTGGATTTTGTGGGTTCACTCTACCCATTTTCTAAGGTTTTTGAAACTAAAGGACGCCCAATTTATTACTTTCCTTATGTAATATACTGTGTATCCTTAAGAGGAATTTTTATGTCGTGCTAAGCACGACCTAAGATAGTTTAATTACTGTGAGGTAGATAATCTAAAAAGAAATTGGCGCGAGTCTATGATATAATGAATATATGAATTGTGTCTTAAACTAAGTAGTGAGGGTTTAAATTCTGAGATTAAACATTATTTAAAGTAGCCTTTATTGGGCTTTAGCTTTGGAAAAATGACTTCAGCTAATTGAGATTCCAATGATAACATGATTAATTACAAAAGTAATATACAAAGCAGCTTTTGCCGACAAAGTACCAAAAGAATAAAAAAAAGTTCTCAGTCATGAACACATGTTAGCCTATATATTTTCTAGAATTGGAGGTCCATATTCTATACTACCAACCTTGTATTAGACTTAGAATTATGTTCACCCGGAAACCTTAAGCTAATTGTGT
The DNA here is from genome assembly GCA_026074375.1 of Tanacetum coccineum. NCBI lineage: Eukaryota > Viridiplantae > Streptophyta > Magnoliopsida > Asterales > Asteraceae > Tanacetum > Tanacetum coccineum. The sequence goes on along the minus strand of BQNB010069305.1, from coordinate 13,733 downwards.
ATAAGTTTTCTTGCTAAAGCCCATCCCAATACCAAACCCCGGCCCATGAAAGCCCATAGAAAGCCCATTAGCATAGGCCGATCGAAACTAAACTATATAAGCCCTCCCTAGCTTGTTAGGGATGGTTGGTTGGTTCTTTGTTTTTAATGCACATAATTTCTTCCATTCTTTCTATCTTCTTTTATATCTTTCTCTAACTTCTCTTTAAAAGTTCCTCTTCTAAAAACATCTCTTCCATTCCTAGCTTAATCCATACGTATGTTTGTGTGTGTAAACGGGTAAGCAAGAGCCTTATAAGTGGTATCAAGAGCTAACCGAGGTAGATTAAGTGTGGATTATGCTGTTATGCTATTTCTAAGAGTTTATTATAGAAAAAGCCATGACCGTAAGCTTAATTCATCCCTTGAGTCCTAAGATTTTCTTGTTACCATCTTGATAGCATTTTTGTAAAATATTGTGCTTATCTTCGTGGTAAAACAGCTTTTACAAAGCTTATTGAGTGTTTTTTATTTTTGGCATATTTTACTTTGTTTTTGAGTTTTTTTATTTTAAGACCCTAAAAGTATTAAACTTTACACTTAAGTATTTTTTTATTTCTTTTTCGTGGCTTATTGAGCTCTTAAAACTACTTATTATTCGAGCTTATTTGTGGCTTATTTCACTATATGGGTCGCGGTTTAACTCACAAAGGATAGGGACAAAAAGTTTTTAAAATTAGAAAAAAGGATTGTGCTATAAAAATTACCCACGATTTAAACCAGATTGACTGCGGTTTGTGGTCGACGATTTAAGGTGTTTTGCTCGGCGGTTTATGCTTTTATAGGTGGTTTAACCCTGTGGTTTACAAAGGTTCTGCGGTTTAAGGTGAGAGTGTCCGTGGCTTAAGGTAATCTTATCTTGCGGGTTAAACAGGTAAAGCAGGCGAAATAAGCTCGACGGTTTAAGGGATTATTCTCGGAGGTTTAGGATTTTACAGGCTAACTCCGCGGTTTAATTTTATTATTCGTGGTGTGAGGTTGTTTCATGTGGTTTAACATGACTTCATCCTGTAGTTTAAGCACTCTTTCATTCACGGTTTAAGGATTACTTATTCCACATCCCGCGGTTTAAGAATTCAGGCGGTTTAGGGTGTGTTTGTTTTGCTGTTCGTGACTTAAGGTTTCAAATTCATGTGGTTTAAGTTTTTTATTTGCGTGGTTTAAGGTTGAGTATGCATCGTGGTTTTTTCCACTCGCGGTTTAGGGTTATGAAGTGAAGAAGAAGGGTTAAAATAGTGGCGGGAAAAGAGTTTGTTTGAATATTCAAGCCCTAATTCAAATTTACACTTTCTACCCTCGAAGTCCAAACATTATCACCATTCGTTCCTAGTTGACTCATTATCAACCGTTAACCTTAAAAGTGAACTTTAATTACTCCTTTAGTCCTTCAAAGCTCGAACATAGTTCACCGTTAGTCCTTTAAAGCTATAATTCATTTCAACCGTTATCAAAAGCAATCAAAGTTTACAATACCACACCACCACTTTATCAATTAATATCTTGATTTTCATATGTATTTTGCAACATCAACTCAACAAGATATTAATGTTGCAGGTTTGGAAAACCATCCTCCTATGCTTAAGAAAGACAACTATGTTCCATGGTCAAGTCGTCTTCTTCGTTATGCAAAGAGGAAATCCAATAGGAAATTTATAAAGAACTCTATACTTCATGGTCCGTATGTAAAATAAATGATTGTTGAACCTGGTGATCCTGATAGTACACCTCCTGTAGCTGAATCTTCTAGCATACAGACTGATGATGAACTCACTGACAAAGAAGCAAAGCAAGTTGTGGCTGACGATCAAGCTATTCAGAATATTCTCATGGGTTTTCCTAGAAAGAAATTTATGCCGCAATAGACAACTGTCAAACTTCTTAGGAGACTTGGTTACTTGTACAACAAATGATGAAAGGTTTTGATATTAGAGCTTAGTAGAAAAAGGCAAAGTAGTTCAATGAATGGGAAATGTTCAAATCTATAGAAGGGGAATTCTTTGAATCTTACTATAATTCGTAAAGCTATGGCATGCATCCTATTGGGCCTTTTGTATTTTAGGATAAACAACATCTCGCCGTGTTGTCTGAGAAAAGGAAAAATCATAAATCATTGTAGCTCTCCGCATATTTATGTTCATATTTATCAACAATAACCTGCAACACAAATATCATCATCAATATGTCAGTCGTGAAAATGTCAAGTCACAAAACATATAACACTTTAAAAATACTTATGAACCAAATGAAAATCAAAGTGCTAATCACATACTATATAAAACTAAATCATTCAATATCTTACAACTGAATTTTAGAATGAATAATGAACATATAGAGTGATTGACTAAAAGCTAACAACAAAGCCATATGGAAATCATAATCTCTTTGCTACCTAGGAAAAGATTGGTGTGTGTTTTAGGTTTTAGGAAAAGAGTTATGAGCATGTTTTATAGTAGCATGATTATAGAAGTCTAATGCTTATTTTTAACATTTTGGAGAGCTGTTTTTTTTAGTTGTTACATGTTTACAGCAACGGAGGGCTGTTACTTTTTATTTATACAAATAATGTGCAATCTATTAAAAACTATCAATATTAGAGGTTGTTACAATTTAAAATTTAAACACAATTAATTTCTTAATTGTAACTACATTTATTATTATTAGTATTATTAGTAATAGTATAATCTATATTATATATGCCTTCCTTATTTATAATGTCCTAAACCCATTATAACATAGTAGAGATAGTTGGATTCATAAGGTCTTATTAACACTGTTTTTTTATCTTAGGGGGAGTTTGTTTCGGCTTATGAAACATAGGCCCATTTTTGCTTATATTCCATAAGCCCTACTTTTCTGTCTTATTTTGAGGCTTAGGGGCTTATATAAGTTTATTATAACAAAAATGAGGCTTATGAAAAATAAGCCTAAATCAAAATTGATTTTGGCTTATATTTTATAACCTCTAATTTTTTGACTTATTTTGAGACTTACAGGCTTATAAAAGTTTATCATATCATAATAAACTTATATAAGCCGACAAGTCTAAAAATAAGCCAAAAAATTAGGGATTGTGTTTCATAAGCCGAAACAAACACCCCCTTAGGGTTCGCATCCTTTAATAAGCCAAGATTTTCATTTCTCATTTTACTTTTCAGTTTAAGTATGAGCTCTTTCTCGGATGTCATCTTTAAAACAACATCTCCTTCGCCCTTGATATCAGTAGTTGCAGAATTGCCTATATACAGCTTTTTTCCATTATTAACTGCTCTGAAAGAGTGAAACATACTCTTATCATCACACACATGACGAGTTGCCCCAATATCAATCCACCAACCACCATAATTAGTACCTACCAAGTTTACCTCAAAAATCATGGCACACACGTCAGACACCATTGCTATCATATCGACATCACCATTCACCATATTTGCCTAATGTAGATTTACCGGCTTTGGCATCTTGTAATTAGCAGCATAGTGACAAGGCTAGTCACAGTTGTAGCAAGTCCCTTGGAACTTCTACTTCACAATCCCATCTTTAGGAGCAAGGTACTCAGACTTCCCTTTGCTCTTCTTGTCATTCTTTATAACAACCCACAATTTTCATAAATGTAAATATCCATCTATTAAGTTAGATGATGTACAATCTATCAGTTATATATGAACTCACCTTTTTTAGGGAAATTTTTCGCTTTATTACATTATATTACTTTGCCAATATCTCAATATGCAATATATCCTGCATAACTTAAGTTAACGGGCTTAGGCAACCTACATATGGCAATCCTATCTTCGTATATGTCAAGCAATCATCATAATATATCAAGCCAATATCATAATATCATTATTACAAAGTACATTACTCATAGAATATGTCATTTGCAACATCATATCAAAACGGGCTTTAAACCATTATCGGATGCCCTAAACCCTGATTCCATGAAGGATTAACATCTAAAGTCAATGCACAAGCTACTAAATCATATGTACAAGCAATATAACATCTCATTTGAAATATAAAATCTCTTCAAGTCAAAGTACAAGTCTCTAAAAGCTTAATGTATAAGTCATTAAGCATGATCTCTAAAATAGCCGTTTTACCTCCATTTTCATTCTAATTTCTTCACCATCACTTGTGTTCAAGCTAATACACTCAATACACAATGTGTAAACCCTAATTATTCTATTCATAAACTTTCATACATCTTTTTACACTCAAAACCCTAATTCAAAATCCTAAACCCTAAAACTGAGCTAGTTTCTAAACCATGGCTCGTTTCTTCATTTTTATCCATTGTAAACTTAAACCAATACTTAAATAAGTTATAATAACATAAATTACAACATTATCAATCATAATCCATTATCATTTCATCATTCTACTTCAATTATACTAGAAACGAATCCAGAAAACCCTAATTGTGCCCTAATTGTGATTTTGACCCGTTTACTCATTTTTAGACCATCTCATTCTCAAGTAAGCAACCAAGAGTCATTTTAAACCCATAAAATGAGTTTAAAAACCTTTATCCAACATTAACCATCCTTGCTTCAACAATGTACGAGAATAACAAAGCTAGAAAACCCTAAAAGCCTTATATGAACCCTAATTCCAAGCTACGACTTATTCTTTCAATTTCAACCCATTTTAACTAAAACCAATGATCAAACTTCATTTATAATACTTTATGTAAGCTCTATGATCTGTATTCCATCATTACTAATCAAGAGTATGCAAAATATAAACCAAGAAAGTCAAGAAAACCCTAAACGTGCCCTAATCAAACCTGTAACCTCATTTCTTTAATTCTAATCCGTTTTAACCCAAACCAATTGCTAATCTTTGCTAATCCTTCCTATATCAGACCTTGGCTACATATATTAACTATCTTTAATCAAGTACACACAAAATAAAAGCTTGAAAACTTGTGAAACCCTAGTCAAACTCCAAAACAGCCTAAACCCCTTCACCATCAATTTTGACCCATTTTAAACCATTCCAAGTGCAAAATTCTTACATGAAATCCTTCTAGAAACCCTTAAGCAGCTTACCCACCTACTTATACAATTTCTGGTTAAAAATGAAGGCACATGGCCTCTCTTTTTTGCTTACTTTAGCCGCGGCATCAAAATGGACAACCACCTCACTAAAGCTAGTTTCCTAGACTTCCACACATCATTTTCTAGCTTTAACACCTCCCTAACTAGACCCTCTATGTGTCAAGACCAGATCCTAAACCTTGCTTATTCTCTACACCTTTAAATGGGTATAAAAAGACCCCATATGTACTCATTCTAACTTGCACCACACCGCCTCCTCTATAACCCTTATAGGCAGCAATCCTTTGCTCCCTTATGATCTTAGGATCATTAAAGAAGTTTAAGAAGTGAATCCATAAAGAATTGAAGCCTCAGAGTAAAGATACAAGGCGTACGAGTAGAAATACTACCCGAAATGACCCATTTCCACCAGTTTTTATCCTTGAAGCTCAAACCCAGGTTTTGAATGTTCTACTTTTGCTACTACACCCTTATAATGTTCATATGATACTAAATATACTCTTGTTAAAGTTTCATAACTCAATTCATGCTCATTTTCCATTTTGATCCAAAACCGTACACCCGAAACCCTAATTTCATGTTTTTACTTAAACTATGAGCTAAACTTGTAAACTATTGTTATTATCTATCCTAATAAGCTTATATAATGTTAAAATAAGTGCTTTGATAAGTCATGAAAGAAGTTGAACTTAACGAATCATTAAATTAAACTTGTGTTGTGTTAAATCTTTATATTTTAGTTTATTATCACTTATAAATATCTTTTGAAATGTTAAAATAAGCTTGCATGGCAATTTGGACATGTTTTGTAATTATAATCCATGCAAGGGGTCCATATCATAACTTTTTGAAACTTATAACTAAAGGGGTTGAATATGTCATTTTATCAAAGTTATAACTATAGGGGTCTATTATGTCACTTTTCAAAGTACAAGGTTTACTTAGTATATCTTTTAAAGTTAAAGGACCAAAGTCTTAAAAGTGCAAACCTCAGGGGTCTATTTGCAATTTCCCAGAACCCCAGGGTCTAAAATGTAACATTTTGAAAAAGTATAAAATCATATACAAAACATTACATGACATAACTTTAATTAATGCTTCTCGTGCTTAACATCTCCAGATATTGAATAAAATGCTTAAAACTGCTTATGTTCTAATCATTATATCATTCATCATTAATGTGTTTTCAAAAATCATGTCCCGGATCTATATCATACCACAATACTAGGGAGCTTCGTATTAAGAAGTTTCATCTTGGTATTACGTCCTGTCTGAGTTGTTGGGTGTACGATTTAAAGTGCCCTAGCTCCATAAACATTTACTGAATGACTTCTGAACTATGATGGCCCGAACGATATTATGGTAATTTTTATATCAAAATCAACATCAATATCCAAAAACTTATATATTTAATCAAACTAAGACTTTACATATATTAATCAGGTTGCCCGTCCTGAAGCCATTACAATCATTTCATATACATTAGCTATCAATTTCCCTATAACTGTTCAGGTGAGTTCATAGCCTCGCATTTCAATCTTTTTATAAACTCGTGAGGGGGATACATGCTATAAACATGAATGCAATTATTTCTGTATGCTATTTCAATTTACTATTGCCTAAGTAACTGCTTTACCTTTAAGTCCCCATAATCATGAATCGTTAATTACTCTCTGTAGTAAGCGCGAATGATGCGAATAGATCTATTTGGGCTGGACTCCCTGATTGGTGTACCCAATAACGTGTAACCAATTGCACATCATTAGAAATCACGCGGGTATTTTGGCAAAGGTACCCACAGGGGCTATAACGTATCACCATACCCTATTTATATCTCCCTTATCTCTTTGGGTAATATCTCCTGTATTCTTGTGGTATTATTTCTCCCTTGAATCTCTTTGGTTATTATATCTCAAATTATTATTTGGGTTAGTATCTCACATTAGCCATTTTAATATAGCTTATTAGTGCTATTTATGTGATTCATGAGTTTGGATGATTTTACTGTTACTCTATGACAATAATGTTCTTCATGATAATTTTCTTCACAATACTATTATTTCAATTTTGATAATTGTATTAACTATTACATTTCAAACCTATGAATTTCACTCAACCTTTGTGTTGACTTTTTAGCATGTTTATCTCAGGTAATTGAGCAAGTTACGGCACAGAATGGCATGGACTCGAAGATGGCTGAACTGTTATCATTCAAACATGATGTTTTAAATTTTGGGACCTGCATTTTGTAAAAACTCTGATTATAATGAATGATAACTAAATTTTTCAACAATTTCTCTTATGATTATGATTGTTGTATCCATGAAGTAATACCCCAGATTAGCTTCCGCTGCTATATTTTAAAAATGGGGGTGTTAGAGATTGGTATCAGTGCCATGGTTATAGAGAACAAGGTCAAAACCTTAACTATAACCACATTTCTTTTTCAGCCATCAAAGTCCTACATGCCACTACATTCCGGAACATGTATGTAAAGATACATATCTATTATACTATTACATAAATAACATATGTTATTTACAAATTGGGTTGTTATTAGAACGATGTCTTCTCCCAACCGCTCTACTCCCGATCTTGAGGATTGCATTTTCCTCTATAAATATTCTTAACTATACTTCGTTTCACCAGATTACTTCCCAACTTCATCGGAAAGGAGTCCTTTTAACTCTTCGGAAAACTCTGCAGATAATATGATCCCACCAGTATCCTCATCTTTCTACAATAATCCTTGTTTGAAGGACGTACAAGCATTTATTGCTAAGGAATTCTCTATTTCATCACTAGATCCTATTACTCCACCAGCTATTTTAACTCCATCTCCGGTATTACCACCATCATTACTATTTAATCCTCGGTATTTCTTTATTTCTAAAAGAACTATCACCACCTAAGAAGCAAATTCATTCCCTATATTCTTCCTTAACTACGTTATCTAAATTATCTCGGAATCAAACCTGTGATTTGATATCACCATCTTTCTCAGTTTATACTCCTACCCCACCTCAGATATAGGAATTAGGGAAAAATTCTATCAAGACGCATGTAGAACACCATGAGAAACAAACTGAAAACATTTTCAACTACTTAAAAGAACCCTCTTTTCACTATATTGAGAAAATGAAAGAAAGATTTGTTATTGATTGGATAATCATACCAAGGGATTTTGATAAAGTGAAAGACAAACTTAAGGAAGCCCGCGCACAGATACTTGAACTACAAAAGGAGCGTACAGGACAGAGAGACAAGATTTCTTTTGCTCGTTTTAGGATTTCTAATTTAGAAATAACCCTTGAGGATATCCAAGATCGCCATCAACTATATATGAAGAATCTTATGGAACACACTTCGTAAACCCCAGGACTACTAGATCAAAACTTTATCCTTATCACTTTTTATCTAAAGACATGTAGTATAAGTAGCAACACCTGTCATCTAAACTTGTAATTCCATTTTACCTTATCGTTTCAATATCATATATGTCATTTCTTATTATCTCCGTCTTCATCATCAATTAACTACGCCATAACCCGATTATCCCTTCAATGAGTTTATCTATACAGAGTTAGATAACTCATTATAAATCCTACTACGACCACTGGAGGTAGACAAATCCTGAGGAATCAAATAAGTCAAATGCTTGTTTGAACGTTCATATCTAAAAATCTTAAATTCTAAAACTTCCTGTAATATCAAGGAATATGTATTTCTTGTTAAGAGCTTGTATCAAAATGGGAATTCACACAATGATATTCAATATCACTAAGTATGAAAATTTTAATTTTTATACAATGACTTGTGATATGACTATCATTATCTGGATTCTTATTACATGTTATCTTATGTTGACAGAATACCTCCCAAAAGGATGTCAACATCTGAAGCTCCAACCCTGACTCATGCTACCATCGAGGAACTAGTTGCTTATAGTATTATCGTAATACTAAAAGCACAAGCTGCAATGATGGCAAGTACAAACAATCCCAACTCTGAACCAAGAAAAACATATGTAGAAAGGAACTGCGCTTACGAGAAATTTACAAGTTACCAACTTTCCTACTTCAATGGTACGGACGGAGCTGTTGGTCTCATTCGCTGGTTTAAACAAACTGAATCAATATTTTCTCGTAGCATATGTGCCGAAGAGGACAAAGGAAGATTTGCTGTTAGTACCCTTACTAAGGAAGCTTTGTCCTGGTGGATCCAGTCTATTGGAATAGAAGAAGCTTATAAGATCACATGGTCTAAATTGAAAAGACTCTTGATAGAGAAGTATTGTCCTCAAACTGAGATCAAGAAAATGGAAGAAGCCATTAGCATGACCCAGAAGTTAATAAAGCATGCAATGAAACACAATTCTGTACAAGAAACCAATAACCATAAACGAAAGTTTGATAATGAAAGAAATACCACCGACAATAACAACAACAACTACCCAGATAACCATAACAATAACCACCGCAACAATAATCACCATCAGCAGCAAAATGGAAGGCAGAAAATCTTCAAGGCTAATGGAAACCGTGGATATGCTGGAAACCTCCCCTTGTGTAAAAGATGTAGACTACATCACATGGGACCTTGCAGTGTCAAGTGTCAGGTTTGCAACAAGATAGGTCACCAGAGTCAAATTTGCAACAAGATAGGTCATCAAACCAGGAACTGCAAAAACAAAGGACTCTCGAATTACTAAATTAGATCCTAGTTAGAACCTAACCACAGGGTGTGTGGTATAAATAAAAACACTTGTCAAATCTTGATTATGTAAAGTATAAAGGCAAGTTGTTCACGATATAATACAATTCCTTTTTATACCTTACTATTTCATAGTACCGTTATCTAGGGTCACCTTTTGACCTTGTAAAACCTACCTTTCAAAATTAATCTTATTTCAACATCATCATTGGTATGGATTAATTATCCAAATATCATACCAAAATTTTCTGTGATGAGAAAGTCGTTCACATTCCTATCAACAATGAAACTTTAATCATTCGAGGTGATCAAAGTAAAACTCGACTAAATCTCATATCCTGTATAAAAACCGAAAGGTATATATCCCGAGGTTGTCAAGTTTTTATAATTCAAGTTATGGAGAAGAAAGCAGACGAGAAAAGACTAGAAGACATTCCCGTAGTCAAAGAATTTCCAGATATCTTTCCTGAAGATCTACCTGGTATCCCTCCCGTTCGCCAAGTAGAATTCCAAATCGACTTAATCCCCGGAGCAGCACCTATAGCCCGAACACCTTATAGATTAGCTCCTTCAGAAATGCAGGAGTTATCTAATTAACTTCAAGAACTAACCGACCGAGGTTTCATTTGACCAAGTACATCACCTTGGGAAGCTCCTGTCTTATTTGCTAAGAAGAAAGACGGATCTTTCAGAATGTGTATCGATTACCGAGAGTTGAATAAACTTACTATCAAGAATCATTACCCATTGCCCAGGATCGATGACTTATTCGATCAACTTCAAGGTTCAAGCGTTTACTCAAAAATCGACTTAAGATTAGACTATCATAAATTGAGAGTAAGGAATGAAGATATTCCAAGACTACTTTCAAAACGAGATACGGACACTATAAAATTCAAGTAATTTGGTTTAATTAACACACCTACCATATTCATGGATCTCATGAATCAGGTGTGTAAACCATACTTAGACAAATTCATAATAGTGCTCATCGATGATATTCTTATCTACTCTTATAACAAAGAAGAACACGCAAAACATCTGAGAATAATTACTCAGAAGGGAGGAATTGTATGACAAATTCTCCAAGTGTGATTTTTGGATCGGTATCGTATGATTTAATATCTCATTATCCTTCTCATAGTTTTATTTTCTACCTAAATACCATTTTGATATCATGTTTTATGCTTAAATAGGATGATTTATAATCATCTTATTGAAATGAATTAGGACGCTTCTTCATTTGAATAAGGAATTATAAACCTCCGAACTATGAATTTATAAATTCTCAATTACAAGGATTGGGACGCCTCTGTTTGTAAATGACAAATTATAAATGAATGAGCATAAGTATGGCATTCGTACAAACAAGTTTCTTCAAATCCGTTTGTACAAATAAATTCTTTTTCTTTACTATCATCATTACCTTCATACGATTAAATCTCTAGTCACCATCTGTTCATTTCCAAAATTTATATCCAACATGATTTGCATCTCTCTTAAAATTCATAATCATTTCTTAACATCACTCTGGCATTCAGCTAAATCTCGGAACCATAAATAATTCAAGAAACCACTGAAAAGATAATGCAATTTCGTCAATACTTGTAAGCTGCAAGAAATCGACAAAGAAGTTACGCCAATGTAAGATGAAAGCCTCTAGAATTTCAAGTTGGCAATCGTGTTATGTTGAAAGTATCACCTCGCAAGGGTATCTTTCGATTCGGAAAACAAGGAAAGCTTAATCCCCGATACATTAGACCATTCAAAAATTCTTGAACGAATTGACCCAGTGGCGTACAAACTAGAGCTTCCTAAAAAGCTTAGTAGTATCCACATTTCTAATCTCAAGAAATGCTTATCCGATGAATCTTTCATCATTCCAATAAAAGTAATTTAACTCGACGATAAACTCAACTTTGTAGAAGGACCAATGGAAATTATGGATCGTGAAATCAAGCAACTTAAGCGAAGTCGTATTGCTATAATCAAAGTGAGATGGAACTCTAAAAGAGGACCAAAATTTACATAGGAACATAAAAGACGAAATTCGTGCCAAATATCCTCATTCGTTTTCAATCATCACTTCAAAATCCAATTAAATCTCGGGACGAGATTTCTGTAAGGGGTGGAGACTATAACAACCCATAATTTTCATAAATGTAAATATACATCTATTAAGTTAGATAATGGACAATCTACCAATTATATATGAACTCACCTTTTTTAGGGAATTTTTTTGCTTTATTACATTACTTTGCCAATATCTCAATATGCAATATATCCTACATAATTAAAGTTAACGGACTCGGGCAACCTACATATGGCAATCCTATCTTCATATATGTCTAGAAATCATCATAATATATCAATTTAATATCATAATATCATTTTTACAAAGTACATTATTCCTATAATGTACCATTCACAAACGTGATATCAAAACGGGCTTTAAACCATTATCGATGCCTCTAAACCCTAATTCCATGAAGGATTAGCATCTAAAGTGAATGCACAAGCTACTAAAGCATATGTACAAGCAATATAACATCTCATTTGAAATATAAAATCTCTTCAAGTCAAAGTACAAGTCTCTAAAAGTTTAATGTACAAGTCATTAAGCATGATTTCCAAAATAGCTGTTTTACCTCCGTTTTTATTCTAATTTCTTCACCATCACTTTTGAACAAGCTACTACACTCATTATACAATATATAAACCCCAAATATTCTATTCATAAGCTTTCATACATCTTTTTTCACTCAAAACCCTAATTCAAAACCCTAAACCCTAAAACCGAGCTAGTTTCTAAACCATGACTCGTTTCTTTGTTTTTACACATTTTAAATCTAAAACAATACTTAAATAAGTTATAATAACATAAATTATAACATTATTAATCATAATCCATTATCATTTCATCATTCTACTTCAATTATACAAGAAACAAATCCAGAAAACCCTAATTGTGCCCTAAATGTAACTTTGACCCATTTTCTCGTTTCTAACCACTTTATTCTCAAGTAAGCAACCAAGAGTCATTGTAAACCCATAAAATGAGTTTATAAACCATTATCCATTATTATTCATCATTACTTTGACAATATACGAGAATTACAAAGCTAGAAAACCCTAAAAGCCTTATATGAACCCTAATTCTAAGCTACGGCTTATTCTTTCAATTTCAACCCATTTTAACTAAAACTAACGATCAAAATTCATTGATAATACTTTATTTAAGCTCTAGGATCTGTAATCCAGCATTCCTAATCAGGAGTATGCAAAATATAAACCAAGAAAGTAAAGAAAACCCTAAACGTGCCTTAATCAAACCCGTGACCTCATTTCTTCAATTCTAATCCGTTTTAACCCAAACCAATTGCTAATACTTCCTATATCAGACCTTGGCTACATATATTAACTATCCTTAATCATTTATACACGAAATAAAGGCTTGAAAACTTCTGAAACCCTAGTCGAACCCCAAAACAGCCCGAACCCCTTCACCATCAATTTTGACCCATTTTAAACCATTCCAAGTGAAAAAATCTTATGTGATCCTCTTATAGAATCCCTCAAGCAGCTTATCCACCTGCTTAGACTATTCCTTGGTCAAAATTGAGAGCACATGGCCTCTCTTTTGCTTACTTCAGCCGCGACAAGCACCAAACACAACCAACTCATCAAAGCTAGTTCATAGACCTTCCACACTTCATCTTCTAGCTTATATACATCATACCCTAGCTCTACTATGTTAGGAATTTTGTAATAGATAGTTGCTACTAGTAGGTATTTAGTTCCTACTGGTAGAGTAAAAGTTCCTGCTGGTAGGTATGTAGTTCCTACTGGTAAGGATAATGTTATGGTTAGTACTGGCAGACAAAAGTTATTCCTGCTGGTAGAACAATATTAGTACTGGTAG
>BQNB010069304.1:0-33534 GCA_026074375.1 Tanacetum coccineum | reverse complement strand
AGGTCAACTACACCACCACCAAACTATCCATTTGATGAGTCTATCTTTGCAAAATTAGATAACTCGTTATGGATCATACCGCGACCACTGAAAAGTGAACTAGTCCCTGAGGAACCTAATGAGTCAGATGCTTGTTAGAGTACCCATCTCCGAAAGTCTTAGATTCCAAAATTTTCTATTATATCCTGCAATGTAATATCAAAGGATGTGTATTTCTTTGTTAGAACTTGTATCAAATAAGTATCTATGTCAAATGATTTCAATATCATTATGTATGAAAATTTTGATTATTATACAAAGACTTGTGATATGACTACATCATTTTATGGATTCTTATTTTGTGTTGTCTTGTAAATGTTGATAGAATGGATCCCAAGAGGACATCAACATCTACAGCACCACCCATGAGTCAGGCCGCTATCAAGAAACTAGTTGCTAACAGTGTTGTCGCAGCTCTGGAAGCACAAGCTACTACCATGGTAAATACTGACAATACCACAAGGAACACCCGATAAAGAGAAACTCCTATAGCAAGAAAATGTAGCTACAAAGATTTTATGAGCTGCCAACCTTTCAATTTTAAAGGTACGGAAGGGGCTGTTGGTCCTATCCGCTGGTTTGAACAAACTGAATTAGTATTTCTCCGTATTAACTGTACCGAGGACTGCAAAGTGAAATTTGCTACTGGTACTCTAACCGAGGAAGCTTTATCCTGGTGGAATTCATTCACCCAGTCTATTGGAATAGAGGAAGCTTACAAAATTTCCTGGTCCGAATTTAAAAAGCTCTTAATAAAGAAGTATTGTCCCAGAACCGAGGTTAAGAAAATGGAAGATGAAGTTTACAATATGACTGTAAAAGGGAATGATCTCAAGACTTACATTAGAAGATTCCAGGAGTTGGCAATTTTATGTCCAAATATGGTACCAAATTCTGAGAAACTTATGGAAGTATTCATCGGGGGATTACCCAGAAGCATTGAAGGAAATGTTACCGCTTTAAAGCCTCAAACTTTGGAGGAAGCCATTACCATAACCCAGAGGTTAATGGATCAGGTAACAAAGCACAATTCTGTGCAAGGAATTAATGATCATAAACGAAAGTTTGATGATAGAAGAAACACCACCGACAACAACAACTATCACAATAATCGCAACAACAACAACTACCAAAACAACCGTAACAACATCAATAACAACCGCAACAATGATCACCACCAACAACATAATAGAAGGTAAGAAACCGTCAGTGCTTATGTTTCCACCCCAACTAAAAACAATAGGTATACTGGAAACCTTCCCTTGTGTAAAAGATGTACCCTACATCACACAGGACCTTGCACTGTCAAGTGTCAGACTTGCAAGAAGGTGGGTCACCAGACCAGGAACTGTAGAAACAAAGGGCTAGCCACTGGAAGCAATTTACAACTAGTATCAGTGACTTTTCATGCCTATGGAGAGAAAGGGCATTACAAAAATCAGTGCTCAAAAGCAAACAACAGTGCCCATGGAAGAGCATACTTGCTGAGGGACAACAACGCTCACCAAGACCTGAACGTAGTCACGGGTACGTTCTTCCTAAACCAACATCTAGCTAGAGTATTATTTGATTCAAGAGCCGATAAATTTTTTATATCCATATTTCTTGCTTCTATACTTAATATCCCACCAATTACACTAGATACTACCTACGACATTGAAATGGCCGATGGAAACCTAGTAGGTACTAATACCATTATCCAGGGGTGCACTCTAATTTTATTAAACCAACCTTTCGAAATTGACCTCATGCCGATTAAACTCGGTAGTTTCGACGTCGTCATTGGTATGGACTGGTTGTCAAAGTATCATGCTAGAATTATCTGTGATGAGAAAGTCGTCCACATCCCTATCGACGGTGAAACTTTAATCGTCCGAGGTGATCAAAGTAAAACTTGACTAAACCTCATATCCTGTATAAAACCAAAAAGTATATATCCAGGGGATGTCAAATTTTTGTAGCCCAAGTAATGGAGAAGAAATCAGACGAAAAATGACTAGAAGATATACCATTAGTTAGAGAATTTCCAATTTTTTTTTCTGAAGACCTACCCGGCCTTCCTCCGGTTCGCCAAGTAGAATTCCAAATCGATTTAATACCAGGAGCGGCACCATTGGCCCAAGCACCATACAGATTATCTCCTTTAGAAATGCAGGAACTATCTGACCAACTATAAGAGTTAGCAGACCGAGGTTTTATCTGACTAAGTACTTAGCCTTGGGGAGCTCCTGTCTTATTTGTTAAAAAGAAAGACATATCTTTCAGAATGTGTATCGATCACCGGGAGCTGAATAAACTTACCGTAAAGAATCGTTACCCATTACCCAGGATCGATGATTTATTCGACCAACTTCAAGGTTCGAGTACTTACTCAAAGATTGACTTAAGATCAAGCTATCACCAACTGAGAGTCATGGATGAATATATTCCCAAGACTGCTTTCAGAACGCGATACGGACACTATGAATTCCAAGTAATGCCATTTGGTTTAACCAACGCGCCTGCTGTGTTCATGGATCTCATAAACCATGTGTGCAAACCATACTTGGATAAATTTGTGATAGTGTTCATCGATGATATTCTCATCTACTCCCATAATAAAGAAGAACACGAAAATCACCAGAGAATAATCCTGGAATTACTCAAAAAGGAGAAGTTATATGCCAAGTTCTCCAAATGTGGTTTCTGGATCAGTACTGTGCAGTTTCTTGGGCACGTAATTGACAACCGAGGAATTCACGTTGACCCCGCCAAGATTAAAGCAGTCAAGGATTGGACATCTCCTATCACACCCACAGAGATACGCCAATTCTTAGGACTTGCTGACTACTATCGGAGATTCATCGAGGGTTTTTGGAAGATTGCAAAGCCTTTGACTGAATTAACCCAGAAAAACAAGAAGTATATCTGGGGAGAAAACCAAGAGTCAGCCTTCC
The DNA here is from genome assembly GCA_026074375.1 of Tanacetum coccineum. Classification (NCBI taxonomy): domain Eukaryota; kingdom Viridiplantae; phylum Streptophyta; class Magnoliopsida; order Asterales; family Asteraceae; genus Tanacetum; species Tanacetum coccineum. The sequence goes on along the minus strand of BQNB010069304.1, from coordinate 30,559 downwards.
AATTGTTAAAACAGAAGCTTTGTGAAGCTCCAATCTTAGCATTACCAGAAGGAAACAACAATTTTGTCGTTTACTGTGATGCATCACTCCAAGGTCTGGGAGCGGTGTTAATGCAAAGAGAAAAATTTATTGCATATGCATCCCGACAACTCAAGCCTCATGAAGAGAACTATACCACACACGACCTTGAATTAGGAGCAGTAGTGTTCGCTCTTAAAATTTAGAGACACTATTTGTATGGCACAAAGTGTACTATGTTCACTGATCATAAAAGTCTTCAGCATATCCTTGATCAGAAAGAGTTGAACATGAGACAACGCCGTTGGTTAGAATTACTCACAAATTACGATTGTGAGATTCGTTACCATCCTGAAAAGGAAAATGTTGTACCAGATGCCTTAAGCCGGAAGGAACGAATCAAACCACTCCGAGTTAGAGCATTAGTCATGACCCTTCACCCAAAATTACCATCACAAATCCTCGAAGCCCAAACTGAGGCGATCAAAGAAGAGAACATTGAAGCTGAGAACCTACGAGGAATAGAAAAAGCATTTGAAGTACGTCCTGATGGAACCCAAACCGAAGCTGGTTACAACTCTTTAGAAATTTAAGGGACTTAATCATGCATGAATCCCATAAATCAAAGTATTCCATTCACCCAGGTTCTGACAAGATGTATCAGGATCTAAATAAACTCTATTGGTGGCCTAACATAAAGGCAATCATCACGGGATATGTCGGCAAGTGTTTGCCATGTTCTAGAGTTAAAGCAGAATGTCAGAAGCCATCCGGCTTACTGATACAACCAGAGATTCCTGAATGGAAATGGGAAAGAATAACGATGGACTTCGTTACAAAACTACCCAAAACATCAAGTGGACATGACACAATTTGGATCATTGTAGACCGCCTTACCAAATCAGCACATTTTATCCCCATCAAAGCGACAGATGTTATGGAAACCCTTACGAGGTTGTATATAAAGGAGATAGTCTCATGACATGGAGTGCCGATATCCATTATATCGGATCATGACAGTTATTTCACATCCAGATTCTGGCAGTCAATGCAGAATGCTTTGGGTACTCAATTAGACATGAGTACGGCATATCATCCCGAGACTGATGGACAAAGTGAAAGAACTATCCAAACACTCGAAGACATGCTTTGAGCCTGTGTTATAGATTTTTTATAAAAGGATGGGAGAGACACTTACCACTAGTAGAATTTTCTTACAATAATAGTTACCATGCCAGTATTAAGGCAGCACCATTCGAGGCACTTTATGGTCGAAAGTGCCGATCACCTGTCTGCTGGGCCGAAGTTAGAGATGTCCAACTCACAAGACCAGAGATAATCCATGAAACCACTGAAAAGATAGTATAAATCCGACAACGCTTGCAAGCTGTAAGAGACCGGCTAAGGAGTTATGCCAATGTAAGGCGAAAGCCTTTGGAATTCCAAGTTGGAGATCGTGTTATGTTAAAAGTGTCACCTCGGAAAGGTGTCGTCCGATTCGAAAAGCAAGGAAAGCTTAACCCCTGGTACATTGGACCATTTAAGATCCTTAAAAGGGTCGGCCTAGTGGCATACACACTTGAGCTTCCTGAAGAACTCAGTAATGTCCACAGTACCTTTCACGTTTCTAATTTAAAGAAATGCCTATCTGACGAATCCCTCGTGATTCCAATGAAAGAGATTCGGCTCGATGACAAACTCAACTTTGTGGAAGAACCCGTAGAAATTATGGATCAAGAAGTCAAGCAACTGAGACAAAGTCGTATCCCTATAGTCAAAGTAAGATGGAACTCTAAAAGAGGACCAGAATTTACGTGGGAACACGAAGATCAAATTCGTGCCAAGTATCCACATCTATTTCCAAATACCACTACAACATCCAACTAAATCTCGGGACGTGATTTCTTTAAGGTTGGGAGACTATAACAACCCACAATTTTCCTCAGTGTAATTATCCATCTATTATATTTAATAGAACTATTTTTATAGAAATATTTTTGTTTTTGTTCCATCCATTATGTAACGTAACTTATATTTCTAAAGTAAACGAGCTCACGCAACTACCAATGCCAATTCCATCAACGATTATATCAAGTAAAAGTTATAATATGTCAAGTAATATGTTCTAATATCCGTTTTTACCACATACATTATCTATTTAATGTACCATCCATAACGTTTAATATAAAATGAACTTTATACGTTAACGTTTATATTGAAACCCCGACTACACGTAGTTTCCATGAAATTCAAATGTACAAACTTATAAGGCTTATGTAGAAGTTAACCATGCGTAATATTTAAAATACATTTCCCTCCACTTTTGTCAAACCCTACTTACCACAATTTAAAGCTAGAGTACAAGTCAATTAAGTACAACATTCAAATTTAGCCATTTTCCCTCCAAAATCTTTCAAGTCTTCGTACCACCCTTTTAAGCACAAGTTACAACTTCTACTAGCACCACATTTGAACTACACTTTCTCTCCAACACAACCCTAGCTCGCCCTAAACCCTAACCCTAACCCGAAACCCTAAATAACCCGAAACCCTAAACTAGTTATTAACTAGAACCGAAACCTAGCAAGCTTGCTCCACCATGATGCACCACCTTGTCCTCATCACTCTAGCACCTTGTCACCACCTTGCTAGCACCTTTCACCTCCTTGTCACCCACTCTTCACCTTGCACCCCAAGTTGAACCTCCTCATCACCACCTTGATAAACCGAACCATTAACACCTTCAAACACCTCTCCAAGCTATCTTTCTAGCTTCCATTAATCACATACTATGCTAGGACTTCATTATTTAACCACCACTCTTCCCAACTTGGCCACCACTCCAAGTCTTTGCCCTATATATACCCGAAACCCTCCACCCTTCCATAACTTACCATAAAACTAAACCATACTCAAAATCATATCCTAGTCGAGCCCTAGAAGAGAAGAGAGAAAGGATTAAGTAAGTAAAAGCCAAGGTTTAAAAAGAAAGAAGTTCTTGATTCATCTCCAAAAGGATTTCAGACCATATTAACCATTTTGACCAATTTCGAGTTCTTGTAAGTTCTACAACTTGTTCTATAAGCTCTTGTCATATTTTAGATCATCTATAAGCTTTGATATAACCATTTGTATAAACTAAAACTCTTTTGGAAACCCTTAAATCAAGCCGAGCCCTAAATGACCCATTTTGAAATCATAATCCATTCGAACCCTATAAATAAGCTAGCTTAAGATTACCCTAATCCTAATAAGCTCTTATGTTTTATAAACACATGGAATAAGCCCTTAAACCCTAAGCTTACAAGTTTGGTTTCTATACCAAAAGGCCTTAAAAAACCATAAAACCATTTTTTGGAAACCCTAATAAGCTAAAAACGCCATAAGTTAGTCCTAAAATCTACTCTAATATGCTATAATATCACTTTTGAAACATTGAAATAACCCTAAAAGCTCTAACCAATAGATGGGTTAATAATTCAAAACATTGCACCCTTTTTGAGTTTTAGGATAATGGCAATGTAATAGCAACGTACTTTCCCAATTTGAGACATTATCAGATACTACCTAGTAAAGTACCACCAATACCCATCCAACTTTATACAATTTGTTTCATTATAATACGTTTGCTTACGTGGCATATAGGCAACCGGATACCTGTAAAACATTAAAAGTAATTTTCTTATTTGTTACTTATCAGATATGTACTTTCTCATTTTGTTCCACTTATCAGTACGTTCTTTATCATTTGTTCACGTATCAGATACCGTACTTTCTCAATTTGGTCACTAATCAGATACGGACCCAAACATACTTTTGCATGGAAAGTTATCACTCTTAAACCCAAAATGACTTGGTCATGTGTCACGTGGACATAGAAAATGACGTGGAACCTGACTGGACAAAAAAGTGAAATGGCTGTAATGTGTCTGGTGACATGATTTTTTAGGTAAAAATGTCAAGTAGCTGAAATCAACACAAAACATACAAAGTTGGATGGGGTATTGTATAGATTATAATTTGTGGTTCGTATCTGATAATGGCTCAAATTGAAAGTACGTTGCTATTACTGTCATTAACTTGAGTTTTCGAGCTAATAAGCTCATTTCATAAGCTTTAAGCTTATAAAACCAACTTATTTTAGCTTATTATGATAAGCTTTATGCTGCAAATTGATTTCGAGATTAAAAACACGAAGTATATGAAATTTTGGACTAAAATATGCAAATCGAATTGTCCTTTTGGGGTTATATATTGTACTTTGAAACTATTACTTTTCAGGCCAAAAATGTAATTATCCTAACTTAAAACACAAGGACTGTTTTGCCATATTCTAATAAAATATATAAAATTATATAAAACGGTTTAAATTGTAAAATATTTCATACCAAGGGTATATATTGCCATTTTTGAATTCTTAAGGGTGTAAAAATGTAACATTTTTATATATTAAATAAAAATATATTTAAACATTATAAGACTCGATTTTATTAAAAACCCGACACATTTATCATTTTATTCATCGATCGAAACATTATAAATCAATTATGTTATATATTTAACATAATTTATCACCCACTAGCTTTTGAAGAAACTTAAAAAGATAAAATTTTATCATTTAAACTATAAGGTATCACTTTACTAGGGAATTTCATATGAGGGGCTTTTATTTGGGTAGACATTTTGACGAGTTGCTGGATTTACGATTTAAAATGTCTTAGCTCCTTAAATGTTTACTACATGACCTCTGGATTATGATAGCCCGAACAGTGATACGATATTTTCATAATTTAATAAACCAAATTAATATTTACGTTAAACTTTATGAAATAAAGTTTTGAAATATAAAACTAAAACTTGACATATTACCAGATTTCCCTGTTAAGGTGAGTTCATAGTCTCACTTTTACATGTTTTCCAAACTCCGTGGGGAGATACATACTATAAACCATGAATACAAGTATTTTCCAACTATATGCTATCCTGATATATTATTGCCTAAGTTACCTCCATTGCCTATATCCTTTATATCATGAACCATTAATCACTTGTGTGTGAACGTGAATATTGTGGATAGATCTACCGGGGTTGACGAATCCCGTTTATGTTTACCAGTGAGTTAACGAAGCACACTATATTTGAGAATAATAGGTAATTTGGCAAATTACCTTTCCAGAAGGACATTCGTTCCTTAAATGTCATTGATATGACTTCCATGTTAACGTTTTGGTGTCATGAGCTTAGAGCAATAATATTGTTTTCTATGATAATTGTATTTGTTGCAATTATTACCTATTACATAAACTTGTATTCAACCATTATATTGCAAACCTGTGAATTTCACTCAACCTTTGTGTTGATCCTTTTAGCTTGTTTATCTCAGGTAATTAAGCTAATCTAAGGCACGGAGTGGCATGGACTTGAAGACATCCAAACTTGTTATCATTCAACCTTTATGTTTTAAATGTATTTTGGGACCTCCTTTTGTAAAACTTTGATATGTTATTGAATGATAACTAAATTTTCCAAAATGTCTCATTTGAGTCGTTTTCTATGATTATGACTGTTGATTCATAAAGTAATACCCCCAATTTAACTTTCGTTGCTATGTGAATTATCGGGGTGTTACAAGTAACCACCCGATTTAATAAGCTAAATTAAATAGTCAAATTCAATCTAACTTATTAAACCCTTAAGCTCCACGCGAATGAGTTGAATCGATTCGCCAAATAAGAAACCAAACACTCAAAAAGTTATAACAATTTGTTCCAATTCTCTTAATCTTTCTGTCTTAATTTTGATAGCACAAGTGGACCAACTGAAAATCAAAACTGGGCTTAAATGATTATGGACTTATTGAATGGGCCTAAGTCCGATTAATACATAAGCACAAAAACTAAATTTCACACTTGATTTCCTAACTGTTAACTTAATAATTTGACTATGCCTTTCAAAATTAATTTGACTAAACAATCTTAAACTTATTTTGATTATCAAAATGTGCTTCTTAATAAACTAAACCAAAAATGTTATCTAGAACCGACTAAGCAAAATCATCATTAAACAACCCAAAACCTTAATGAACACTTAGGGATAAGCCGTTTAAACATGAATCTAAATGAGATCTATTAAAACTAGATGAGATCTAACCAAAATAAGCACTAACCGAGCAATAAGCTCAACTAAAACTGAAACTATAAGACTAATAAACACTTATGAGATTGATCTATCCAACTAAGACATATCTAAACCAAATAATCATTTACCGAATCAATAAGAAAACTAAGATCAGTTTTTATAAATCGAGTAAGCTCTAATCGAAACAACGAACATAACTAAGCTTAATATGAAAAGATGAGTTAAGCTTTTGCGAGCTTAATTGCAACCTCAACAACAAACTATCTAGATCGGATCTTGTTTCAAACTATATAAGCTCAAACTTAATGAATAAGATATTGTGAAGCTTATTCAATCTATATTAGAGCTTTAAGAAAAACTTAAGAGATTATAACTGAAAATAAGCTAAATCTTAGCTTATTATATAAACTTATCAACCGAAATCTTATTTAGGAAAAGAGAAAAATTGATTAAGCTCTTATGAAGCTTATTCGGTTTAGAAAGAAAAGAGCTTATTTATCAAAAAGCTTTAGAAAGAAAAGAAGGAAAAAGAAATAAGCCACATCAATAAGCTATAAAACATAATCTCTATTAAGCTAACACCAATCTTTGTTACAATATCCCAATAAGCTGAAAACTCAGCTTTTACATTAAGCAGAAATAAGCTAAAACTAAATACTAATAAGCTAAAAATTTGTGAGTAAAAATCTAATCTAAAACTACACACTAAAAACTAATGCTTGAAACTTGTGGTGCTGCGTTCCTATATATAGCCAAACTCCAGGGGGTATTCTTGTCAATTCCTTGAAAACGCGTTATTAATATGCAGCCAATCATTAGGTCCTAAATCTTATCCTCGTACGCGTCATAGCTGCCAACGAATTTAAGACCCGATCCTCCAATGGAAATTTTCCAGGTGTCCAAGTATATGCGTCTATTGAACTCAAATCTCACCTGAAGAATTTCTTAGAAAATACTCTGCCGCGTGTCCCATATGGATTGGACTAGAAAAGGTAGTGCATGCGAGTGGGAGAGGGCCACACGCCTGATTGAATTATATTAAGCAATTGAAAGTCACTTGCCAAATTTGCAAGCGAATATCAAACTAATATGAACATTAGTATGTTGGGTCTGCATTTGTAAATTTATTACAAGGCTGATCTATTTATTACTGGGCTGATCTATCATCCAAATGGGCCGAGTATGACTAACAATCAAGGGCTGCCCTTTTTAGCTAAGTTTGAATTTGCAAGGATGAGTCCAAACCATTTGGTCTTGGGCTTTTAATAAGTATGGGTCGGTCCGACCCATATAAAGGGTGTCGGGACGGCCCAATAAGAGATGAAGGCACCGTCAGACTCGTAATCTCGTGCTCTTTCCGACGGAATGCTCGAGGAATTTTTATGACTTCGTCTTGATCTCGAATAATTAGTAAACTTGATCGAATCAAACCCAAAAATTCCCGTTATTGCTTCGTTTTCAATCCTTAGTACCTGCAAGACATAAAAACACAATACAAACATATGTGTAATATAATTTTCCACATTTTAGTGTTTTTAGCCCGTTTTATAGTGTTTTCCAGGGTATAAATGATGTGTGTTTAAGCACACATCATTAAGCTTAAGTGAAAGAATGGATCTTGATTTGGAGGCTAGGCTAATGGGAGAAACTTTTAATATTAAATAGATCGTTAGACCCTTTATATGAAGATTATATCGAATTGAATAATCTAAATGTGCCATTAGAACTTAAGAGAGATCAAGTTGATAATTTGAGGCCCACCATTGAGGAAGGTGAGGTAGTTGATAAATCCATGATTAAGGATGTTAAAACTTGGAATAATGATAAAATGGTTAGCAGAATTATTGGTTACCCTAATGATTATGACCAAGATGAGAAGATCCGTATTGATTATGCCTACAACTTAAAGTTTTCGTGCATGATAGGTTTTGAGTTTGTACACGCTAATTTCTTCCCAAATTTGCCTATTAATGTCATGTCTAAAGGTTTTATAACTCAATAATGAAAGACAAAATTGAATTCAAAGGGAGGAACAAATTAGGAAACTTCGCTAGTGTACCAGTTTTTATTGGAAACTTTTATGTTACTAATTTTACAGTTATGGAAGATATGAATCCTTATCTTGACGAAGGAATAGGAGATATGGTAGTTGAAGAACCTTTTTGCGAGGCTTCGTGTGTGGAAGCCAGAAGGTTTGATGGAATCATTACCATCCGCGATAAGGATGATAGTGTAACTTACCAAATGGTGGGGTCAAACCCGAGGTTCAAACACCTCACTAATGAACAATGCAACAAAATCCCGCCATTACTGAAGGTAAGTGAACAAGATAAGATGAATGGAATCTCACACCCGTACCAAAAGCTGAAGGGTTTCTACAAAGAAGTTTTGAATCTAGAACCCGAATTTATTCGAGATGCGAAGATAGAAGAATGGATCACACGCTGGAACATTAGCGTGCATGAGATGGAAGAAAGAGCATGAAGAAAAGTCTAACTTAAAGACTTCGCTGAAAAGAAAAGTGCTTCCCGAGAGACAACCCGGATAATTTTTAATTTATTTTTATCGAGTCTGTCTTCCTAGACACAATACGGCATATCCGCTCCATACCATACGGCGTATTGAATGTCTAGAAGTTATCAGTCCTTTATTTTTCTGTATTTAAAAACATTATTGTCAGATTTGGGATACGGCATATTCATGCACATGATACGGCGTATCTAAAAAATCTGACTCGTATATCTATAAGTTTCTCCATACGGTGTATCCAGGTTTTTAGATATGACGTATTGGTTTCTTTACAGTTTTTGTTTTTATTTTTATTAACCGTAGGATACCCGAGATAGGATTGCATGGTTTTCTTATATTTTGCACAGGAGCTCGCTGGAAAGAAATCGACAATGTTGGTAGAGTATCTCTAGCCTGGAATCTCATGTGTGTTGTAGACATGCTAGAATCCAGATGCGTTTACAACACACATTCGTGCTCATATACTCAACATGGAGAATCATACCGAGCAAATCTCAGGGGAGTTTCCCGTTCTAATTATTTTATTTCCTGTTTTTAATGTTATTTTTATACAACGAGGGCGTTGTATAATTTAAGTGGGGGGATGAGAATTAGAACGCTACTTGTCCTATTTTACACATTAATATTCTTAAACTATGCTTAAATTTAAAAAATTTCCGAGCGTACTTTTGTGAAATTACTAGTTACATAACCTGCACACATAACCCTTATTAGATATTGTGAGGATTCATCCTTATCCGTTTCTAAATATTTACCCAAATCCCATAAAAATATGAGTGTGCCGGTGATGTTGTACACTTTAGAACTTGGCTTGGTATATTTATTCAAGACCACAATAATGAGTACTATGGATTTAGATGGAGTAACTGGTTTAAATTGGTAAATTTCTAGGATTACACCTAAAAAGCCTATATATGCTGTATTATTAACTAACCACGCCGGTTAGTTAACCCCCGTATAAACCCTTTGTTTACTATCATTTTAAGAGTAAAATACCCCTAGAAAAACCAGTAGAGCCAATCCTTTAGGATAACACCAACTATTCGTTTTGTTACACCTTTACACCTTAGCCTAACCTGTTAGATTAAGTCCATTTATCATTTTCTAGTTGCTTTAAGTGTAAAGTATGTATTTCCTATGTCTTGTATCATTTTCTATCTCTGGTATGGTTGTGAAAATTGCACATTGCAATTGGGAATGTAAAAAGTAGTCAAACTCATGTATTTTACTAACATCATAATTATTGGTACGTACGAAGAATGAAGAATTATGGATGAAATTATTCGGAGCTATTATGATCGTGAGGATGGTGAAATTACACCGAATTCGTAGTGTATTGTTAAAAAAATCGAAAAAAATAGAAAATCACTGCAAAAAAGAGGAGGAAATTCTGAAGATAGTCGGTTCGTTAAAACTTAAATCGATGGTATTATTTGAAAGATCGATTATTCATTGATACGTGATTATAAATCAGCGATGTAAAGTTTTGTATAAAGTGGTAGATATCGCCACTTGATTTTGTAAAAGTATATATAGTATGGATGATTGGGAAGTTGACCGTTACGGGAACACCAACTTAGGTTGTTTTTGTTGATCTATGACGAAGACATTTGTGTAAATATTTATGTGTCTTTATCATGGGAACGGTCATGAAAGTATCTAGCAACTTGTGCCTTATTTGTTTGGACTTAATCTATTTGTTTTGTAATTTTTTATTTAACAACAATTATTTCCCTTTCCTAATCTCTATCCTTAGGTCTTATTCGAATGAGGATGCGAGCAATCACATGTGTCTATTCCGTCGTTACGGCCATGTATGTGTGATTTTGTCCGCCTTGTTGGTTTATTACTTTTGGAGAAAGGATTAGAAGATCCATACCCTATATCACTTTTCGTCCTAACCCTTGGTTTTACTCGAGTGAGGGAATTGAATGCAATCATGTATGTCTATTCCATTGTTATGGATGTGTATATGTGGTTTGTCGCCCTTGCTGGTTTACGACTTTTGGTAAAGACTACTAGTCCTATTCTTTAGCTTATTCGAGTTAAGGTTTGAATGCAGTCATATGTGTCTATCCCATCGTTATGGGTGTGTATGTATGGTCTTTGTCACCTTTTCTGGAATATTGGTATCGGTAGAGATTAGAAAAAGTGATTAAACCCTTTAAGCCTTTTTAAAACCTAATTTACCTTTATAAACTTGTTACTCCTTAGCTTTAGTGGTGGAGATGTGTATCCTTGCCAAGCCTATGATAGAATACTCGTCACGACCGAGCAATTGAGCGAATTAGTTACATGTTACCACATAGATTAGTTGAGTGATTTGAGTGTTTTCATCTTCCTATTTCATGAGGTGTTTGGTTGTGTACTAGTAATTGATCGAATAAATGCTTAACGGAAAAATCCTTAAGGATACATTTTCATAAATTTCTAAAGGCTACTTGAGGACAAGTAGGATTCAAGTGGGGGATATTTGATGACATCAAATAACGTCACTTTTATAGCATCATTTATCCTATGTAAATTACCCATTTTGTATAATTATTGCAAGAATTGGTACTTAATCGTTTATATTTGAGATTTGCAGTAATTATGGAGTACTTTGTGAAGATTAGCTAAAAGGCACGCATTCTGGAGCTTAAACGAAGAAATCTGAAGAATATTGTTCTGACATCCAATACGCCGTATCCATCAAGGAAGATATAGGCGTATCTGGCCTGCTCTTCATAAAAAACCACGAAAAATAAAGTCCTATACGTCGTATCCAGAAGACTTCTATACGCCGTATCTAAAATATAGTAATAAGATATTCTGGAAGATATTGAACGTGGTCCCTACTCCAAGAAACTCTCAATACGCCGTATTGACCTCAACCAATACGCCGTATCGACCAAATTCCAGACACTATAAATAGAAGACCTAAAAACGAGTTTTAGGTGTGCTTGATCATATTTTCGATACCCTAACCATAAAAGTCGATTTTCAAAAACAGGAGAGCAGAATAGGTTAACCAAGCTATTAATTCCTAGGAAAACACCTTGTAATCTCCTATACTATAGTAATCTTTTGATTTTTGGTATCATTTGGTTAACTCGGGTTAGTTTACATGGTTGAAATTATTATTATTGTATTGATTACAATGATTAAAGGGCTAATACCCTTGGTATTAGCCATGATTATGAAGATTTAAAAGTTTGGTTTGTTTTTATCGACTACTTAATGTTTCGTTGATTGCTAGTTTATGGTTATCAATTTTTACTTATTTTCGTGCTTTTGTTTTCGACATATCATTCAACTAGATCTAGTGATACTTAACCCAGTTATATAGATGCAAGGATGGCTCTCTTATCAGTGATTTTTATATCTAGAACAAAGGATCACACATTAATGCCCTATCTTTTACCATTGGTTTCTGTGAACAAGTTGGGACTAGAGGTGGACAGAGGATAACAAATAACGACTGTTCCTATTGGTAAAGCATTGGACAGTGGACTACTAGAATATAAATTGCCATGAGCTAGGGTTTAATAAGATCACCATTATTATTCTCCTAAGATAGATTATAATCAACAAATAAGATGCTTTATGCGGATGCGTTTAATTGTGACAGAATTCTACGTGTCTAGGTTTTAGAAAGAAGTACCGCCTAAATCTTGGAATGATATGCCGCCTCGAGATAAGCACTCATTGCACTAAATAAACAAACCAGCATTTTAATTAGATCAATCATGATTAATACAGTTTTCTTATATTTGGCTAGACCGCTCTTCTATCTTTTGTTAATCTACTTGCGTGTGTTATTATGTCTTAAATTGATCTAAGTTACCACAAAACTCGTGCCAGTCTCTCAGACTGAAAACCCCCTTATCCGTTAGAATTAGGATTAACATAGGTTTAGCATAGGTTTAACATATAATTAACATAGTTTAAATTAACTTAGTTTAGTTAACCAATATATTGATAGATATAGATTAACGCTCTCGCTCTTAGTGATCGATACCCTACTTACTAACGAAGCTACATCCGATCGGGTACACTGCCCGTTAAAGTGTTGTTTTTAGGTAAAGTCGGCAAAATATAAATGTAAAACTTGATAACTAAAAATTAACTTTACACAACGACACATCAACTATAAATCTTGGTGTCTTGGTTTGATCGTTCTTTCCCTTATCTCTTTATATCGTTTGTGTTTCTCATATATTGTTTGTGTAGTTATTACAAGTAGATAGTTATCTCTATTGGTTCATATTGTTGATTGATTAAGCATATACTCGAATCTAACAATGTTAGAAGTAAAATTTTAAAACGCCAATTAACCGGTAAACTATTCAACCCTCCCCCTTCTAGTTTCCACAATCTTGATTAGCGAGCCTTTTGTCAACAACAGTTCACTACTTTTGAGGTTTAGGTAGAAAGTTTTTAGGTATGAATGCAGTAGATTTTGGTAAAATGGGTCCATTTTTAAGATTTCAAGTAGATAAGGTTCCAGTCCATCAAGATAAACTAAAAACCTATCTTTCCAGTTAGTGAAATCTTCCACATCAAGTTATGGGACATTTGTGACATGAGAGCCTCCTAGAATCAAGAAGTTGGGGGAGATCATCTTCACCAACAACATTATTGGTAGCATTGTTTGTACCATTGTTGTTGGCATTGTCAAGTTCAAAGACATTTTCTACTCTATTATTGTTTCCAGTATTATTTCTAGCATTATTTCTAGAATTTCTAGAATTGTTCAGAATTGTTTCCGGATATGATTGGATCTTGATTTTAAAAAATTTGAACAGTTATAAAATGATTTTATAAATCAAACCGTTTTGAAACCAATTGAAAGTCCCAATTAACACGTCTATATAGAAATATAAGAACACTTATGTAAACATGCAACACAAGATATAACCTTTCAATCATGTAATGCTTTATTGATATGAATCAAAGTATTACAAAGTGTTATGGATCACACTTGTTGAATGATAATGTAAGATTACTCTTTGATCAAATAAACTTGATAGATTATCAAGTTTACAAGCGAAATTATATAGACCCGCTGATAGGATCAGCTGACTATCTTATAAGTTCGACAAAGTAGTAAATGCACTATAATAACGACAACAATAAAAATGACAACATTACTACAACAAAAATTTCCTGTTTATAGTGATACAAGGTTGATCTCTTAGTGGGGGTAGGTGGGACGTGTCAAGAAACCTGTGGTGAAGTACGTCTGCATTTAATGCACATCCTGCCCATTATTTTATGAACAGTTCTGCCAATTGTTCACATCTTTCACCAACTCGTACTAGGTAGATTTTAATTCGTAAGACTTTTTTGTCTCACGCCGTTTTGCGTTTGTTCGAATTATCCTGCTTAAACTCATCTTAATTATAAGAAAACTAAGTTCGCTTGTTTTTTTCAAGAGTAAATAAGTCATCAGGTATTTCCACCATTGATCTTTTCAAACCTTCTGAGTAATCCATCTACATATTCTAGCTGATATCATCCAAGGCTAACGAGTATGTCTTCAAGTAAATCTTTGGGACTCCTTGAGATGTCTTTATTTGTTACATCTGAGGTTTTTGCCACACTGAAGTTATGCTTTAGCGATTTCTTTCATTGCTCGCTGATGTCCTGCATCGAGTGATATTAGTCTTCACTACTTGGCCTAATTTCTATTTAAATCTAGGCAGAGACAATTGAGCACTCAATTGGCCCAACAGTTTCCCATAAACCCAACAATGATAGACTTTCTTGAAGTTGTTGTTCTTTTGTTAGGTGTAATCCTTTTTTCCAGCCTTAGAAAAATTCTACTCAGAATCACCACAATTTTTGCCTTTGTTTATATGGTAGGACTTGGATTTGGAGAGATTTATCCAACCATGTTCACATTTGTTTCTATTGAATTTGCATCATTCTTTTCATTCATCTTGTTATCTTCCTCAACACGAATTTTAAGAACAAGTTTCTCAAAACTCATATCATTAGTCAAATATTTAAGATATAACTTCAAAATTTTCCAGCATGGGCCAATTTCTCTATTATAGAACCATCACGAAATTTATAGTTAATACCAATGTATTTTCATATCCATTTTTGTGAAATATGATTCGGATTCTTCCATCTTTGTTATTATATATTTTTTTTTTTTTTTACAACAGACTTTGCATCATTCATCTTGGAAATCAAAAAAATTTCAACAATAAAATAATTGGAACATGCAACTTCAGTCTTGTATTTCTTTTTCAATAATTCTTAAATCTCCTTTGCAGTTGCAAAGGTTGAATGGATATCATATAGGGAATCATCCAAAGCATTTAAAAGATAAATTCGTGCAAGTATATTTTATATTATGATATCCATTATGAGGCAGCACCTTTCATAGTGTGTTAACTTGTGCTTCAGCGGGTTACATTCTGTCCTCCACCTCGGAATGTGTTGGTTCAGCTTCCTGAGAAATATGAAACATGCAACGTTATCAAGTAAAACAACATATTCTGTTGCCAACAACGAAAATCAGACCCTTTGAAATTTTCTTCAACATGAGTTTTAGTTAGCATTTGATCGACACGGAAAATTATGTTTTTTAGATTATTAGAAATTTATTTAATGGTAATGCAATTGCTAATACAAATATTTTGGATTTAAAACAACTTGATTGAGGCTTTCAATTTGTAGTGGTCACTAAAAACAGAATTTCCGCTTCAGAATTTGTTGTGACTGTTTTATAGATACAACAATCAATTTAAGAGTAAAGACTTGAACTTAACGAATCTGAATTGTTTACGATGGATTTTGCAAGCATATATGTAGTGCATGAAAGGGTATCACCAATCATTGCAACTCCTCAAAATACCGTTATATGGTATAACTGTAAAAAATAAAACATTGCATTAGTTTGATTAAACGTCACAATGAAAAACCTAATATGTAAATATAAAAATAAATTCAGAATTTTCAAATAGATCCCAAAGGCTAAAAAAAAAAAAAATGAATATCTTTTGGAACCAATTTATATTATATATATATATATATATATATATATATATATATATATATATATACTCTCTCCGTCCTAAAATAATTGTCTTCTAACAAAAAAAACATAGTTTAAGAAAAACGTAATTGTTTTTGCTTTCTCTCTCTTACTTTTTAGCATATTAATATTTTTTACTTTTAACTATTGTAATTAATTAATGTTTTATTTAAAGTTTGTAATATTAATTTGATCAAAATTCCTATCTATTTTCAATAGCAGAAATAAATGAGGATATCCCACAAAGAAAAGAAAACATGAATTTTTATTTTAAAGATACAGGAAGTAATATAGTACGCCCAATTAAACCAAAAATAAGCCAAAAAAACATACTAGTAATAGGACTTAATAAATTTTTTAGTTTTTGGTGAAAAAAGAAATTAAAAAGAGATTAAAAAATTACATTGTTGGGGATGTTGGCGACACGTTAGCAGTACGAGGAAGCTGAAGCAGTAAGCGAGAGCAATGTGAGATAGCAGTAATTGTTTGTTTAATAATTGTTTGTAACTTAGCTGTAAGTTATAAGTAGAAAGTGTAAAATTACGAAAAAAGACATATAACCCAATTAAAAAAATTAAATTTTTTATATCTGAGGGTATAAATGTAATTTTACAACAAACTGCTCCTAACAGTTTTAAAATGCTTCTTCAAAAAGCATTTGAGAATGAAGCGGTTAGACATTATTCAAACGTTTGTTGCTTTGTTGCCAAACAAGCTTTTCAACACCAATAACCCACTTACCGCTTGTTGGCTTACAGCTCATAAATGCTCCATTGTGCTTGTTTCCCAAACACACCTTCGCATTGTTTTTACACAACGTTAAACTATTTCAGCAATCGATGGTTTCCTACTAGTGAGTAGCTCTGGGGTTTGGAATGGAAGCTAAAAGAAAGTCATGACATAAAACCAAACCATCATCATTCACGTTTGATCATTCCCGTAACCCTAAAACGCCTCTCATCGGCATCCACATAATCCTGGACGCCATTAATCTATTAACTATTGATTCCTCAACCATTAATCGTTGCAAGATTCCGTTAATGATCAAGAAGCTTTCGACGACATTAATGGAAGGCTAAACCTTGATGATCTTTCATGGTGAACGATTTGGTTCATTCTCATTAACTTTATTTCCATTTGTTTAAACATTATTGGAATCATATGATTGTAAACAAAACATCTTTGGTTTAATTTAACGTTTGATTTCATTTATTGAGTACTTTTTAGTAAGGCACTTTAATAATCTCAATTATTTCACAAGAACTTACTCATATCTAATCCTAATTATTTTCACCTCCATTCCTAGTTTTTCATTCACACTGGTAATAAATGCTTAACGGAAAAATCCTTAAGGATACATTTTCATAAATTTCTAAAGGCTACTTGAGGACAAGTAGGATTCAAGTGGAGAGATATTTGATGACATCAAATAACGTCACTTTTACAACATCATTTATCCCATGTAAATTACCCATTTTGTATAATTATTGCAAGAATTGGTACTTAATCGTTTATATTTAAGAATTGTAGTAATTATGGAGTACTTTATGAAGATTAGCTAAAATGCACGCATTCTGGAGCTTAAACGAAGAAATCTGAAGAATATTGTTCTGACATCCAATACTCCGTATCCATCAAGGAAGATACGGCGTATCTGTGCCTACACTTCACAAGAAACCACGAAGAATAAAGTCCTATACTCCGTATCCAGAAGACCTCAATACGCCGTATCCAAGATATAGTAATAAAATATTCTGGAAGATATTGAACGAGGTCCCTACTCCAAGAAACTCTCGATACGCCGTATTGACCTCAACCAATACGCTGTATCGACCAAATTCCAGACACTATAAATAGAAGACCTAAAAACGAGTTTTAGGTGTGCTTGATCATATTTTCGATACCCTAACCACAAAAGTCGATTTTCAGAAGACAGGAAGAGCAGAAGAGGTCAAGCAAAGCTATTAATTCCATAGGAAACACCTTGTAATCTCCTATACTCTAGTAATCGTTTAATTTTTGGTATCATTTGTTTAACTCGGTTAGTTTACCTTGGTTGAATTATTATTCTTGTATTGATTATAATGATTAAGGGCTAATACCCTTGGGTTTTAAAACGCTGTTCGTATCCTTTTAGTTCCAGACCTGAAAGCTTAGTCCCCTGCTGTATTTACTGAATAAACTGTTATAATGCTTTATTTATCCCTTAGCCAAATCTTAAAAAATATATTCAACTTCAAAAATCGGGTTCTTGATTGAGATTAATTGCCTCTTTGATTCCTACATCTATAAATGATACATATTCTCCTTTTTGTTTTCCTTTTGAGCATATTCGAAAGTGTATAGATCTTGGGTTTACACTCACTTATGTGGGCGCGTAGAAAGTCGTGGATTATTATGGCTGTTTTGAGGTGTATACTTAGTTATTTGTGACGATTACCTTTCATATCTTCATGTAAAGGTAGTTGACGATTGGCAACTCTATCATCCTTATATGTAATCTTCTTCCAGTGTCGCTCCTTTCGTACACAATGTGTACTATTTTTTTCCATTTTTTCTCAGTCTTTTAAGTCTTATGAAATAAATCTGATATAAAACCTTTTTTAAAGTAGGTCGATTAATGAAACACGTACTTAACTGAAAACTTTTACTTGCTTACTTGAGAAGGAATAAACACTTAAGCTTAACATGTTGGAACGTGCTAACTTGCAAAGCATATAAAAATTAAGCATTTATATACTCCTAACACCCCGCCCATTCTCATAGCGCTAGGAGTAGAATCTAAGATGGATCGAGATAGCTAGCATCTATATAATTTGCCTCTTTAGTTACTCAGACATCTGCACTATGAGTAAACAATCAATCATTTATACAGAAAAAATTATTAGACCGTATATCTGTACATTTTAAATAATCGCCGTGGAGGGAACAGGGTGAAAACATTGATTTTTATCAAATGCACCCGGTTGAAAGCTATTGTATTCTAGTCTTGTTTAGTTTTTTTAAATGCAAGTAGTTATTTTTTGTCCTAGAAATAAGGAAATAGATATTGTACGTGCAGTGTGGAGCCTTATGTTTTTTAGCAGATGTTCCATTATAGTTACGCTAATATGTATTGTTGTACGTGCTTCAAAATTAAGCTTCTCACGTACTACATGTTGATCAAGATATAAAACCCTAGTCCTATTACGCCTAGAAATCTTTAAGAGTGTAACTTTTTTGTTCATAGTTTTAGTAATTTAGTATTAAAGAGAAACCCCCCATTCGTTAGATCCAGATTATTTATTTGTTCTGGCTAGACCTGAATAACATAGATTTCTTTAAGTAGCTAGAGTGCATGTAAGGCATAAAGTGTAAAGCTAATTAGAATCTTTGTCCCTGATAAAGAAAATAATTCCTTATGGGTAATGTTTTGTTACATTGTGAAATTCGAAGGGAAGAAAGCAAAATACATAAATATGAAATATATAACATTATTTATCACAAAATACATTGAAGTGCTTGGATTTGTACTTGATATTTTATGACTTAAGTGTGAAAGTGTAAACAAAAGCGTAATTAAAAAGTAGGAAATGGTCGAGTTTGGAGTTGATTTATTGGGTGTAGTCCGGTGTAACTTGAATTGCGCATCTCTATTTTGAAGTTCTCGATCTTGAGGTGCATTGCCCGTTGTTGTAGGTTTCGTGTTGCTGTTTTAGTGTTTCATGCTACATTATTGTATCTATAGTTTTGTTACTAGTTTCATTTTTCAATAGCTGCATAATTTACAGTGAGAAAATAATAAAATAATTACAAGCGTATATATGCATATGTGCATCATATACATTGATTTACCACTAAACTTCTGTCATCGTTTCTAAACTCTTATCTTGCTCTATGTTAGAGAGATAAAATTTAGAAGGCTTAATTGGCTAGGATATATATTAATTAATCTAGTTAACAAAATCTGATCTTAAATATTTCACAATTATCATGGTCCTCATAAAGTAGGCTAAAGGCTCAAATGTAGCACTGCGAGAGGAGTGACCAAAGTATATCGCCAAATACAAACTATATCCGATGTGCATAAAAGAGCTTATGAGATATATAGTTAGAGGTGACCTTTAACCAACCTAGCTTTAACCAACTCTTAGTTAAAGAAGGTCGTCAGTACGTGCTTTCTTAGAAACAATGTCTTAACCTTACAAATAAACTCAACAACCCTATTTACCTCCTTCAGAATTGCTAGAAAACCGCAGTACATTTCTGAATTCATTATGGTTGAGACTCATCACGTACAACTTGAAATGACTAGATTTACAAGGACTTTAATACTTTTAGATTGGGTACGTATATAACCACTTTATTGGGAGAGGGTGATTATGTTGGCTCTTTTAATAAAGCATAAAAATCTCTATCCTTTGCTCAGATTCCTTTCTTTTTAGACTGCCAAAATCACTCGCACTCGTTTTTTCTTCTTCTTTAACCCCTTTCCTATCTGGCCATCTGTTTATTCAACAGATTATCCTTCACTTTTTATTTTCATTATTACTATATGACCCTGCAAGATTTTCTCTCAAACTATTTACTCCTCCACTTTTTCAAGTGAGAGAAAGAGTGACTGATCACATATGTAAATTTTTCTAGGATGTACAATACTTCAATAAGGGTCATCCTTAAATTTTTAAAATTTTTAAAGGCTCCAGACGAAATTACATTAATGAGTCTTTTAAAAATAAATATTATATATAAAATGTCACCGTTTATAAGATATAATGCAGTTAATTATCTAAACTTTTGACATATTGCTCATTTAAGATATTTTTTTATCTAAATACTTTTTTCTTCGTTAAAAATATATGTACACATGCATATAATTGTTAACGGAACAAATTTTAAGACATCTGTTTTTTTTGGTGCCCTTAGCGATCGCTCACTTTGCACATCGACTTCAATTTATAACCACAAGTAAGTATCTAATGAAATAATATAATATTACATGAGGATCTTTAGCCTAGCGATATACATTAAGGTGGCTCTAATGAACCGTATGAATTGAATTTATCTTACGTAGTGTAAAATATAAAAAAATCCTTTTTTTTATAATGCACACGTTCAAATATTTTGTATCTTTAAGTTTTTCTTAGTTGAATGAAAATGTGACTTTTTATTCCATAATTGTGGAATGCAATATTCCCTCCTACATCAAGTTTCTAGACCATCATCATCTCTGTCCAACAGGAAAACACGTACGTAGATAACTTAGGATGTAAGATTTGCATGGCTTTGCGTGGCAATAATTGGTGCTTCTAAAAGTGTTTTTTTTTACTATGATGCCTTGATCATCAAAGTTTATAATACACATATTTATATAATGCTATGATCATACTTCGTAATACTAGTAACTAATAAGATGTGCGTGTAACTTGTGTGTTATAGATCAAGTGATTACGTACTAACATTAAGGAAAAGTGGTTAAACTGACGATGTTTTTCCTATTAACATTTAGGCGGGGAGGCGAGTTTCTCAGATGATGTATGTGACCTAACCGAGGTATCCACGTGACCGTTCCGTCCCTATCCCTAGCCACCCTAAATGGGTTCATAGCGAGTTTTGAACACTGATATTCTTATAAGTTATGTGTATTAACACTTAACTAGTGACAAAAAAGATATCATCCACCTTCAACCCATGCATGCTAATATCTTTTCTTTCTATTAAATAGACGAGAGTAGTGGGCACCTGCAACCCTTTGCAGAAAACTTGCTACTGACGGAGAATATATATATTGTCAGTAAGAACATGAAAGCTGAAGGAAGACGGGCTGAATCCTTCATTTAGTGGTGGCGAAAAAAAAGTGTGAGCTTTATGTTATCAGATTTCGCTAAGAATCTTAATTAGAATATATGTTTGTTAACAAAATCACATACTATGAACTTTATATGGATGGAAACCAAACGAAAACATGTATTACCTCTTAGTTTGTTTTACTAGAGAAACAACGTTGAGTTTTTGTACTTCTGTATCTTTTTTTTTTGAACGAAGAATTTAATTACTAGCAAGACGCTAGAGAAGCAACAAGCTTTACATGGGGTTATTACAAGCATTAAGAGGATCCGAAATCCATTCTAGCTACACCTGCTTTAGTGTTTTCGACCTATGAAAATATATATATGATACGAATAATCTGGTAAGAATGTTAAGTTGTCCAGCAATTTTTTTTATCGGATTTGAGTTTATTAAAGATTCCTAGCAAGAATCTAGCAAAAACATGCACAAAAGAAGAAGTAATAAGATTATAACTACAGACTACAGTAGCCTTTTTTATTTATTCGATTAACATACAGTTAATTAAGTCAAGAAGTGCAAATATTATGAGATGAGATCAGAAAATTAATTTTTAATTTAAGAAAGATTGATATCGTTTGATGGTTGCTAAGAATTTTTGAAATATACGCAAGCTCAACGATAAGAGATGTAATGCATCGATAATACTAATTACCATCCAAAGAAGATACATGATCGAGAAAGTGGCTCGATTGATGATTCTACTATTGATTAGTGTATTATAACTTCTTTGATAAGTGATTTGTATGGGGTGCTAACTAAGATTGACTAAGAAACCATATATATGTCGATCATGATAATCTATGACCTAATAAACAAATATAATAAACAAGTAATTCAGATGCTGCAGATTTGCATCACAAAGATTATGCTTATCATCAACATCATCACCTTATAACATAATCAATACAAAGTAGCACACACTTTGCACACAAATTAGTAAACATCAAAACATTCCACATAAAGTACAAGTAATTGAGCTCGCAAACACATTAATAAATCAAACACCATATACTACTTACTATGACATTCAGTTGATGATCATGTGAGATACCGTTGTTCCTCCAATATTCAGCAATAATCGATCTTGAGAAAGACCATATCACATCCTTGCTACCTATCTAGATTTGGTGAGTCAAAGTTAACTCAGTCGAGTGCTTCTAATTTATCAATAGTTCAAAGAAGGTTCCTCCAGAGAGGACAGTTATATGAAATTCGTTGTCGGAGTAGAAGTAGGATTGACACTAGAAAATTCAGCCCAATTATTTCCAGCTTGCCAGGGTTGTTGATTCATATTCTCTGACATACCTAGAGTTTGTCTTGGTATATTCAGGCCTCGATTTTCTTCAACTTTCACCGGAGGATCTGCTTGAGAGTTATCAACGATTGAAGAGGCTGGTGCTTCAACTGTGCCTTCACTTTGATAGTGAAATAAGTTGGTATTATTAGGTACTTCAAATCCTGCCAAGAATGGCAATCTCCAACTCTCACCACTTCCAATTGACAAAATGTTACTGAAATTATTCCCATTTATGCTACCACTTCCTAATTGGAAATTGTTACCCATTTCATTTTGAGGATGAAATCCTGCAAGATTTGATGTAATATTGCTAGAAATACCTCCATATGAGCTCATGAAAGGAAATTGAAGAGAAGGTGGATGCGGGAGTTGAGTACTTGTTGCTATATTATCAGACCTTGATGGACTTCCACTTAACGCCTTTTGGCTTGGTGATTTTGATCTTCTGCTGTTTTTGTTACTTCTTTTGTTCCTCCTACAACCACCTCCAACAGGAACATTCCTTAGAGCACCACCTCGTGTCCAATAACGTCTACATGTCTTGCAAAAGTGTCGAGGTTGTGTGAGGCTATAGTTGTTGAAGTAACAAAACTTTGTGTTGGTTGAATCACAACGTGGACAATTTAATCCAGGCTCAGGCATGGGTAGTTTTGCTATTCTAGCTCGATCAACCATAGATCCCGGTCTAATTGAGCCTTCTCCACCACCACCAGGACCACCGTTGCTTCCATGTTGTGGAGGCACTGGTGGTGACTGGAAACTAGGGTTTTCACCTCCACCACCATTTCCTTGTTGAAGGCTTGATTGTTGCAACTGATATAAAGACACAATAACACAACTTTCATAAGGAACTTATATTAACATGGCATAGTCAAGAAAGAAGAAAATTAAAGAAGATATGTATAATCGTCTTTACATATATGCTTTTCTCTTTTAATTTTGATTGGTTGAAGAATTAAGAAGCTTAAAGATCATATATACCTGTTGATGCCAATTGTGCTGAAAGGGTGTAACAGATGAAAAAACCATGGTTTAAATTCGATATCTTTTTTCTCTTTTAGAAAGTTTCAAGGGTTCTTTGTAAATACATGGAATCAAAAAACAAGAAAATTCTAAAGAGAGAGCAAAAGAGGAGAGGAGATAAAGGAGAAGGTGATGGAGTAGAATGTGGCTTTTGATATGCTTAATATTCTTGATTTCTTTTTAAACTTTAAAGAATTTAAAATTATGCACCTTCCTTTTTGTATATATTATATAATAATTAGGGTTCTTGGGAGTGAGTGGTGGAAGTTTCTTAGCCATGAAGCTTTGTTAGAGACAGTGTGTGACAAATTGCATCTTAGTGCTAAGGTAAAAAAGGAAAGTGTGACCCCTTTCAATTCATGCATAAACATACATAATGTGTATCTACATGTGCATGCATGCATGAAAGTGTGTGTGATGATTGTGATATATTTGTTTATATATGCAAATCAGCATATGCATGCTAACTTTTGTGTGTAAGATATCCACCGTGATAGTGGGGTGGTGGAATCCATCTTTAACATAACTAGTATTCCGTTTTGTTTTGTAAATGTCTCATATAAATATATGGTTATTTAATTAGGGTTAAAACCCTTTTATGGAAAGTCGAGACTCTTCACCAAGCTTTTCCTAGCATCCGGTCCACGCGGAAATATAACACAACTGTATTACTGTAAGTATTAACATACCATAAATTTTGAGAAGAAACATAGTTTTAAACTATATTACACACTCCTTCTCTTGGATTGTTGACTGACTGGATATGTGATCCGAATCACTTGTAACCCGTTATTTAAAACCCGGGTTGATTCGGTCGGTTCAGTTGAACCGTGAACCGGCTCGGAGACTGGGTCGGATGAGACCGGGTTTTTTCTTGTTTAAAAACCGGATTGAACCGACGGTTTTCGTTGACCCGGGTCAACCTGGTTTGATAAATCCGTCCGGGTCATGACTTTTTATCACAAAAATATAACAAATTCTTTTTTTTCTCATCGATTTTTCTAATTTTAATTGACAAATTGAGATGGTGAGGAATATTTTTAGTTAAAATCTTGTAAATTAGTAAAACAAAGTTATAAACTATCTTATAAACACCAACTAAGTTTTAATATAGATTGTTATAACTTAGATTAATAAGTTGATTGTTGTTGCAAGTATTTGTTATATTATAATAGATATAAAACTTACAAAATAAAGCTTATCGGTATAGGCGTAATAGTTTTCATCGGTTTCAATCGAATGTAGGAAATAAATCGGATAAATTATGAGATTACGCAACATTACATATTAAATTTAGAAAAAAAATATACATATGTATAGAGCCATCTATTACGCCATCTCGGTTAGTTCAGAAACCTCCAAAACTATTACATTCGACTGAAACCGATGATTTATCCTGTCGACTCGGCTGTTTTGTTTAATAGCCAACATTCGGATAAAACTATTACGTTTACGTAATAGTTTTCATAGCCAACATCGACTCGGCTGTTCAACCGGTTGAACCGGTGACCCGATGAACCGATGATTAAACCGATCAATTAAAAAACCGGGTTTTAAAACATTGTTTTGTGATGCTTTAGTTTTTACTAGAGCTCTATTATTAATATAATTGCCCTTAAAAAAGTATTTAAGGAGGTCTTTTAGAAAACATGATTTTATTTTTAATAGATTCGATGAGCCAACGCAGTCAATGCCACACTTAACATAACCAATATATATATCCTGTCGAGAGCCATCTCGGTTAGTTCAGAAACCTCCAAAACTTGCTTAAATGTTCCATTTTTCCTCCATTCATAATTCATATATATATTAAGTGATTAAGTTCAAGCTATGCACGTGTTCATCTTAATGTGTGATAAGTTTCTAATTAAGTTCGAAAACTAGGGTTCATATCATATTTCAGAGATTACTTGGGATCAGATTTTAAAAGGTTCGAAGCTAATTTGTCAAGTTTATGAGAAGATTAAAAGTATGTAAATGTTATACTTAACTACGAACAACAATTTATACCAACAAATTGCTGTTTCAGCTTTGTTTTTGTTTGCTGTAGATATTATGGTTCTCCTTCTGTAAGCTTGCTCTTCTTATGAGACTATGAGTTAAGCAGTATATACTGAAATTCACTAGTACTTATTAGTAGTTGTGTTAAGTGTGTTGGACTGTTGGGAGTGTGAGGAAAACCAAATACAGTAGTAGATGTTACGTAATTGGCAAGATTCTCTCTATGTGTAGTCTCTCTCACTCTCTTCCCCTTTTTCTTTTTTACTTTCTTTTCTTGAATACAACACAAACCTTTTTCCTATTGTAAAAAACAAAGAATATATGATATGCTGATTTTGTTCCATCAACGTTGTTCGGTAAACTACAAATCTTATCATTGGTGTTGTGAGTTCCCAAGAAAATATCAAATTTCGTCTACAAAGTACAAACTCATTTTTTATGGCAGCCGACTTGCACATTTGGTAGTCTTTCTAATCAAAAACTTCCATATTAAATGAATTTATACACAAAACTAGATTTTTATAGCGTCCGATCAACAGGATAGTCTCATGATAAAAACGATTATTCAATAAACGACATGCTTCTTTATTGTTGCCATATCAAAACACACGAAACACATATATTTCTAGAGAGAGAAAGAGTTTTAGAGAGAGAAACAAAATGAAAGAAAATGGAGGCTTTCATTATGTGTAAAATGAGAAGCAACACACTTCCTAACAAGCTAGGAAGGGGTATTTACACATAAAATGAGTCGTGGCCTCTTAGGTTTTATGTTGGGCTTAATGGGCCGAGACTAGCTCGCTAATGGGCTTTAAGCCCGTAACTTAGGCCCAATTAGCTTAAGATAATTCCCGTTAACTATATTAATTCTATACAAGGTTCGGGAATAATAATGACCATCACTTTAATAAAAACGAGGCTAACAATCTCCCCCTAAGGGGTGGTCATTGCACTTATGGCACTTCTTGTGACGTCTTGCATCTTGGAGCCTTGTGATCTTGAGAATTCTTTGAAGTTCTTTTGGCATGCTTGTGATCTTGGATCTTGATATTTAGCTTGATATCTTTTGACATAATCTTGATATCTTGGTCTTTAGCCTTGATGACATCTTGGATACTTATTGACTGGAACACTTCTTAACCAATATACTCATTCTTTGACATCACTTGAAGGATGGCAATCCTCCTCAACATAGACCTTATGACTTGATCTACTAGAAATCATATGCTTGACATTCTTTAAGGAAATTCTTGTTTATCAGAGCTTGCGAAAGTGTATCTTTGAAATTCAGAACTGTCTTCAAGTTTTGTTTAATGTCGTTGGATTTATCCTTGAACTTTGAGAATGAGTATGTGGCCTTGACTACGGCTCAGCTTGTAACACCCCCAAATTGAGTCGCAGCGGAATAAGGGTCTGGGGCGTGTTACTTCTCAGATCAATAACACAAGATAATATAAGAACGACCAAAAAGTCATTTAAAACTGATACATTGGATTTAATAAAGTATGTGTTACAAAAGCCCGAAGCTTTACTTGTTATTATTACAAAGATTTCCAGCCCATAACAGATATACAAAATGTAATGCGACTAAATCTTTAATGCATGACTTCAAAATATAACCACCAATGTATCCTTCGCACCTCGTGCTTAATGACCTCCTGAAAAACATTGCATTTAAAAACGTCAACATAAAGTTGGTGAATTTCATAGGTTTATGTAAATGTATATGCAGGACCGCAAGACTTTCCCAGTTGTTATGGTGAGGTTCCACCTGATGATGATGCCTTTTATATGCTTAAACATGGATTATTGTTTATGAGGAATGGTGCTGCAAGCAAGCAGTTAACTAGGCAGTATGACAGTAAATGTAAGTCATAGTTGAGAACTTACTCATGATTTTACTCTTAACAGTGAGTGATATGAAATTAAGCTTCACTATGTTTATAGACTTGTGAGGAATGATACTACAAGCTTTATATACATATGTGTTCTTAAGATAGAAATGTAGCTTATTGTTATAGAGCCTCATTAGAAGTTGGAGTTTTACATTTTCCTTGATGACGCCTTCATGTAATGAACTCTTTGATTATTTAGTGTGAGGTTGGAGTCCGCAGTGATGATCATTGGATTGTAGTTACATTGAAAGGTAGTCAAATGCAATGGTTTCTCCATGGAGTTTAAAATTAGCTTCTAAGTTAGCTAGCTAGCTTAGAATTTGGAAAGTGATTAGTTTTCATTTTGGTCATGTATTGTTTGTTCTCTATAGCTGCATTGAGTTTTTTTGGGCATGCCCAAACAATTTATTTGCAATGCTTATTCCTAATGATTTATGATTTTTAATAAATTGATTAACGTCCATTGTTTGTACAATTTATTATCCAAGGCATTATTCTTATATTTTTTCAAGTTAAAAATGGTTTATTATAGACCATTTGGCACTAAAAGGTATGAAATAATGAATTCAGATTTAGGTACAACTTAATCCAGAAAAGTAAGGAAAAGACGAAGAAAAGATGTCAAGTCAAGAATACGTACATGAACGAAGATTCTGCCCAGTAGAAAGGCCTCGGGAAGACCTTAATAGAAGAAATACTCAAGATATAATTGTTCCCGAGCATAAAGAAAGAAGCGAAATAAGAAATAAATATAATCGAGCTACATACGAAGCTCAACCAAGGTTGTGGCAGGGGGCGACGTTGGCCGGGGGAGAGTTTTGAAGGCCGAGGACACACTTTGGCCAGCCGGCCAATGCTCAGCCGCGCGATCGAAGGGCACTTAAGCTCAATAGTTGCATTTATGAGGATATTAACTCCACTACTTAATTGAGGCCAATCATTTCACCACAATATGATTGGAGGACATTGTTTGGCATGTTACAAGATAGAAGAAAATTAAGCATAAATACAATGGGCTAAGGCCTTAAACACACAAGTGATCTACCTTACAACCTAAGGCCTTAATCATACCAATATTTATCCCAAAAAGCTCAAAGGAATTTTGCCATTTTTAGAGAGGTATGCAAGCTTGGAAGTAAAGTGTTGGTTTATTATTTCTTGGTGTGTTGAATACTTTGGTTGAGTAAAGACTTAACGAGTGCTCTAATTCCTTAGTTTACTAACTTATTTGTAATCATACAACTAGGTAACTTTCGATTCTTGTTAATGTTGAACTATATATGTTTTGATGGAATTTATGTTTCAATAAAATGACCATGGAGTAGTTGGTAAATTATAATGGATGTAAAAGTCGAAAGTATTTCTACTCATACTTTGTTCTAAAACAGTTAGTGCATGAACATGTTTGGTTCCTTATGATTGACACCCGCAGGGTTAACTAGTTAAACAGACTTGTAAATGTTTGATTACAGGTATAGGTCGAAAGGACATGTAGTTACGAATTCGGTAATCATATTTTCACGCAAATGAATCTTAATAACTAGGTTTTTGGATAGAAGTTCATAGTCGAAAGGGTTCATTCATCTAAACCAACATATATGTGTTTCCCATGATATGACCAATTGACTTGGTGAACGCATACAAACGATTTGTGTTTTGTTAAACTCACGTTTTACCAAAACACATCAATCACCACTACAAAATAAGAAACTAATTCCATCGCAAGTACTTTATTTATATTGTTTTTTAACTTCAAATTTTATATGGTATTTAGGTGTGTGACGAGCCTATTACTTGTTTACGTTATATTTACAAAAGTTAACCATTTCTCTTGTGACGACCTCTATTTGCCACACCACTTACTTCAAACGGACGAGTTATACTTGCCCGTATGAGTTGTTAATTAGGACCGGTAACACGAGATTATAAATTTAAAATTTGTGTACACTAAGCATACGCATCTAGTTTTTGGCGCCGCTGCTGGGGATTTGATTCTTTTGTTAGATTTAATTCGGTAGCGTAAAATTCGTCTAAAAAAATTTGAAAAATAAGTAAAATTTTTGTTTGAGAACAGTATTCCCCTGCCACAACTTCGGTTGTCCGGACGGGGGGCCCGCTGCGAAAAAAATATTTTATTTTAGTTTTTGAGTTTTTGGTTTGCTTATTTTTATTTAATGTTTTCTGTAAAATTGAAAGTGTTTATCATTCATTTTATTTATGTTTTAAGTATAATGTTTAAATGTTCACGTATTTTTGCCATGCTTATTAGTCTAGTCGAGTACGTGTTTATTCTAATTTCCGGTCTTATGTTTTGTTGCTTGTTTAATTTTTTGTGATTTAGAGTTTATCTTGATGTGCTTATTTCATGTTTTTGGTATGCTATTATGTCTTGTTATTTCATGCTTTTTACTTGTTTTGAAATGCTTGTTGCTTATTTGCTTATTCTTGTTTGTCTTAGTGTTAGCTTCGCTAGTTTGTAAAGCTAACATCTTACACGTGAATTGGAGTAGCTATCTAGAAAGTATATAATGCAGGGACTATTCATGTTAAGTTGTAATAGATAGGATATGATAAGCCTATAAATACCCCTAATGACTCTCCATGAGGGGTGTGGCTAAGTGTGTATTGTTTTCCATTTTCTCTTTCTAATAAAACATTCCATTTACTTTCCACCCTCTCTTTCTAGATCTCACCACCACCACCACCATGATGATGGTCGACTTGTTTTCTGGCCAGCCACCCGACACCACAAAAACATCAACAATATAGATAAACGATCTTTACAATTGGTACCAGAGC
>BQNB010069303.1:0-33534 GCA_026074375.1 Tanacetum coccineum | reverse complement strand
AGGTTTACATTGACATCCCCGTTTCCTTTATTTATTTGTTTGTGATTGTAAGCGTAGTTGGTATAGAGACTCGTAGTGTAAATAAATTGTCGTATCCCCCAAGTATCTGATGAATGATATTATAGCATATGTTAATTTGTGGTCTATGATTTCCTTGCTACTTTCTACCACACATGTGGTTCTCTGAAAGTTTATGTTCACCTTATGTGTTTATTTTACTAAGTACATATCGCTTCATATGTTGGCGTGTAAAATCATTATCTCAGCATATAAGTTATTGTGAATAATTACTTTTTGTTGAAGGTTTAGGGTTTGGTTACGATCGCTCTTACTAGACATAACTTGTCCATCATAAATATTTTAAATCAGTATTCCTCCCAGCTCCTACCCACTACGCCGCCCCTTTCCTTATCTCTCTCAACTTTCACTTTACTTACTTCTTATCCTGAATTATCGTCACCCTACCATATTAAGTTTTTCTCTTTCTTCCTCGAAACTGTCGGTTACCAATCCCCATGGAGTTTCCAATCGAGATTTTTACTCCCGTCATGATCATAATCATCACATCGCTCATTTTGTTGATCTACCCAATGTACTTCTTCTCACGCGGCGATGTATCGGTTGTTTTAGCATTTTATATCTTTGTTGTATTTCCTATATTTTGCATTTTGTTGTATTATGAACGAAAACACTATAGATCTGATTAAATAGGGCTTCGCGTTATGTATTTTATGGTTTAATCTTTCTCGTTATAATCATATGTTGCTATGTGCCCTACCTTGCATCTGGGTATGATTCGAAGTTATTACCTGGTAAGCCTTTAGAAGTGTTTAGTATTTCCATTTTCATTGGAAAAACGTTTATTGATTGTAAATAAGAAGGGTTTTGGAAAAATGTCGAATAGTGGAAGAAAGAAATTGATTTTTGTAGGGATTACTGTTTCTTATCTGAAATACGATGTGTGGCCCCTTTGAAATGATCCTTCAAGTTTGATAGGGTTCATTGGATATAGCTTCCTTATTTTTGTTTTTCGGGCACACGATTGTATTCTTTATTTGTTGGGCAATAAGCATACTTGATTTGCACTGAGCAAAAATTTCGATAGGGTTATTTAATTGACGCATTGTGATGCTTGTCATTTGATTCTAAAAATTATCAAACACATGGTTCCTCTTATACTGGGTAAATGTACTCAGAAACTTTTTAGGGCAGAATTGTTATTTCATTTATTATTTCATGAAAGCAAGGTACAAGTCTTTATTAATTTCTCTGCCTAGATGTTTCCTTGCAAGTTAGGATACATTGTTATAGAGAGTCCGGCTGTCTTGCTTATAGCTTTAGGCAGGCTAGAATTTTCTGAATTTGCTCATGATCCTCAACACGCATGTTCTCGGTATCTGCTACCCTTATATGCAATATTGCGATCTTGCTCTCGGCAGCTGTGAGGGAATGCTGCAATTCGGAGATCAGGAGCTCTTCGTCTTCGGTGTTTAGCTATGAAGAGTGTCAATCTCTTTACTTTAAGTTCTGGAGTCTGGCGTCACATCTTCTGGGTTTGAGTTCTAATGTCTCGGATTGATGGTTTACCGTCATAGAGGTTAATGGCACTCTGGGAAATTTCTCCCGTTATCGAAAATAATAACTCTTTTAGTATTTTAGATACCAATTGATTAAAATTTGAGACATGAAAAGTTTCCAATACAAATATCCTAGAATTAAAAATTTAATACCACATGATATCCCACTTTTAATCCATATCACAACAAAATAAGCTATACTAATAAGCACTTAATAACCAGATAAGCTAGAGAGAGAGAGACTTAGAGAGAGAAGAAAGAAAGGTAGAAGATTACTATGAGAAAAATGGTAACCAACACCCTCCTAACATGCTAGGAGGGTGGTATTTGTAGTCTAAGGCCATGAGTTAGCATGAGGGCTTTGTGTTGGGCCGGGCCTGGCTATTTGTTGGGCTTTGGCCCGAAACATAGACTATATTAGCTTAAAGTTCAAGCCCATTTAACCCGATTAACCTATTATAAACTACGATTAATAATAACTAAGATGACCGATAACATTCTTGTTTGACTTAATAATATTAAGGCTAACATTGAAGCCTAATGCTAAGATAGCCGAGGCTAGAGAGAAGAAGAAGAAGTTGGCATGTGCTAAAGTTTAGATGAAGCGTACTAGGGAGGGGAGTTCAGTTGTTCCTCAGAAAAAGAGAGCCCGCAAAGCTAATGAGACTGCCGACTCGGAGTCTAGAGATACCATTTCTGTTACTCTGATACGTCAAGCTAATCTGAAGGGTGTTGCAGGGACCGCTGTTGCTGGGTCCCAGCGAACTAGTGTTGAGAAGGAGGTCGTTGATCTTAGCGAGAATACTCATGTTCCTACCCCTCTGCTTGTCAACACAATCCATCAAACGGAGCAAGTTGAGCATGGTAATACCCAGGATAACATGGTCTTTTCTGATGGTGATTTCTTATCCTTCTCTTTCTTGTATAGTCATCTTGTAGGTGGTTTGTACTGACTATCTTGTCTTGTCTCGTGTGTAGCTTTCTCTTTCCATTCTGGCCATGACGAAGATAATGATGAGGATGTTGTTGCCCATCTGTTCGTGCCGAACTAAGGGCTTCGTGATGATCTCTGCATTTGCTCATTCCGGGCTTGCAAGGAGTTAATTTCTCACCTAACTACCCCTGCTGAAGACGAGGTCTTGAGTGACTTGTCTAATGTTGAGGTAGTCAGGCGTGCTTATCAGTCATTAAGGTAAGCTTTTAAAGAGGTATGAGCAGCTAAATATTGATCACGTGGATTTGTGCAACCGTAGTGATACTCATTTAGAAGAATTGATCCGTTTGAGAAACTGTCACACCCCTAAATTCACTACAGCGGAAGACTTGATTTGGGATTGTGACTTCATGGCATGAAGAGGACTTGATACGAGAGATAGACCTATACATGCTAATATACCAATGCAGACTCCTTATTTCCCAAAAGATAGAACACCTGAGAAAAACATTGCTAAGTGTCAACATAAAGTTGGTGAGTTCATAGGTTTTGTTGTTTGATAATAGTGATGAACCACAAGATTTATAACCATAGTATGAGATATAGCAATCCTATATATATATCACAATGAAAAGTATTTACTATTGTCTAAGCTCATGACACCGAAGCGTTAACATGTATTATCATAAGCAAGCCCATGCAGATGTTCAACCCGCAACATCCGTAACTGACTCAAATGAAACTGTGTTTGCCTGACTAATGTCAGTCCAAGACAAACAGGGATGTCAATCCCGATAGATCTATCCATAACATTCGTGCTCCCTCAACCGGTCATCCGGTCAAGAAATTGACGGTTCATGATAAATTGGGCAATATAGCAAGTTGGGTTGAATGTGGACTTAGACCCAATAGTAAATCAGTAAATGTACTTGTGTTCAACTGTTAAAAATAAGCAATGTTCTCACCCCAAAAGATGATTTAAAACAGTAAAGTAGGGGCTATGAAAACTCACCTTGTCGGTTAATCGATGGATATTGAGAGTGGATTAAGGCACGTCAAATAGCGATTCAATCAAACACCTAAGTAATTATAACAGTTTCTGAGTTTACCTTCTAAAATTTAATGTATAAAATGAATTACGCAAATGGGTCAAAAAGGGTATTGTCGTTTATGAGTTAATGTTTTACGTTGTCAAAGCGTTGATTAAACCGTTGGCTCTAGGGGACGACTTTACAAATACGAGTATTTACAGGACCTGTTAATATTATTATGCGTCGCACTTATATTTATAAGTTCGTGTGATCTAAAGGGAATATAAACGTTATTTGCAAGTTACTAGGTTTATTATTTATCGCGTTTATTCACTTACATCGAATTTGTTAATTAAGTTGTTGTAATTATCCGATTTATATATGACGGTTCGCTCAACTCACTTAAGTTTCTTATAAGAGAACTATATTGTTAATCACTTGACTTTTCACATAATAACATATACAATATATGTAACTTTTACATTTTATATCCCTTTATCATTATACCTTTCCATGTCTAAACCCGAATAAGCTTTAAAAATATTTTTTAACGTTGAGTACGTTTTATAAACCGTGTTAAATTTATTTACTCTTTTAAAACTCGGCTTCGCGTTTACAGATTTTTAGTCATAAAAAAATGTTATTTCGACTTCCCCATTTTACGAAATAGTCATTTGCTTGATAGGAAATTTCCCAAGTCATTTGAAATGTTTCTAGGACTCGAACAACGTGCATGTTTCTCATACTCTTCTACGTTTAAAGTTCACAAATCATATATCATACAAGTTGTTTAAAATACTACATGTGTTATTCCTATATAATATATATCCACTTGTATCATTCCTTTATAAAAATGAAACCCACCACTGACTTCACTTTCGTTTTCTTTTGATTTGTGTCGAACACAACAGTGTTTGTAAGGCCACTGTTTTGGCTTCTATCTAATTCACACTTTGCACATATAATGGTTTCGTATTTCTACTATTTCAAGTTGTATATCATGCAAGTTTTCAAAACATCATTTGCATTATAATACCAACCCACATGTCTATTTCTCTTCTCCTTTTTCTGGTTTCTGACGTAGCTAGCAAGGGTTTGACAACCACTATTGTGGTGTCAGTTTCTTGCACTCACACACCATTATTTATTTGTCATTCAATTTACTCTTTCTCTCATTATACACACGTACGCATGCATGGTTACCTTTCCATTAACCTGCACAACGCTTGACTCGAATACACTGAGATTACAGGGGCAGTTGGTGCGCTAAGTAGACCCATCAGCGGCTGTTATGGCCTTCACTTTGCAGCGCAACAGCCGCAACTGGACAGCGGCTAAAAGTGGATGCTTGTGTGCATTGGTGAGGCGTCTCAGTATTTGAAATCATTGTTATAACATGCGAAACTCTACGAGAATATACGTGAAGTTTTATGCTTATAAGCCCCTAGTGCCAACTAGTGTACTACGTGAATGTTTTTATGTTTTCACAAGGAAAATTTATTGGTTTGCTATTCCATGAAATGTATGTCGAAAGGGTTGGCATGCACAAGTTTACACGGATCACGCATGGGTTATACCATGCGTGTCGTGTCTTAATCATGCAAGGCCGAGGTTCGTCAAGCTATAATATAAAGGACATATTAATGAAAGATGCTAAGCCACGAGGACGACTTACCGAGGTTTAAAGTTTGACTCCGACGATGAGAAAGATGGTGATGAAGATGGGTCGACCTCCCTTGGCTTCTACGTGTTCTAACCCGATGTCTTAAGCTTACAATTCAATGAAAACCCTACTCGAACCTCACTTATTTACTACTTGCTTTGTGAATGATTTTGTGCCAAGAGAAGAGTGCATGAAACCCTATTTATACTAGTATCCATTTCCTCGTTCCTGATACTTTTCAAATTGCATGAAAGTTGATATTATTTTCATTTACTATTGAGGAATCTAGTAATGATGGTGTTTTTATAAGACTATTTGTCATCATGTTACTATTTGGTAAAAGACTATTTGGTAATTGGATCAATATTATAGTATGTGGATGATAGAAGAGTGACGGGTGATGAGATATATCAAATTTTGAATCTTTGCTCAGGTGTTGACCCTACCTATTATGCATTGAGTCAAATATGGAGTGCTTTGCACGTGAACCTTAAAGATTATCAGTAGAGTGGTGAAATGATGGTTCATTATTTATGCTTTATTTATATATCTATGTATGTAAACGTGCACACATATACATATATGTTCATATTCATATATTTTCTTTTGGATTAGTTTGTAGATTGACATGACTCGTAACTTGCTATGTTACGTTTTGAGATGGGTAGCATAACGAGATGAAATCTTTACAAGGAAATCTTGGATATCGACATGCACATGTTTATTTATCCAAGTCTAGACGGTTTCATGAAAATAATGTAGATAAATGACTTCGTTTCCCCGAATGTGAAATAAATATGGTTTTATTGTTACAAGTTCTAAAATATCCTTTTAGACACAAAAGCGATAATGGTAATATTTGCGTGCTATTTAGACTTTCATGATAAAAATAATGTACTGACGATCATAAGATAGCTTTTCGTTGAAATTAACGGTAGACTTGCAAACGTGCAGTACATGACTTTTACCTACGCAGGGAGAATCTAGTTTTTCTTACGGGATGTCACAAAAGACAACACTACCGACCCAAAATAAAAAAAATTCAAATAACGTATCCATAGCGTAAAACGTTCTCAAAGATTACCCTGAGCTTTATGTTGCAAAAACTATCAAAACCCTAATATATCTAAATTTCTGAAAATTTATCAAAATGAAATTTTTTTTTATAAAATGCTAATCACTCCCCATTTTGCGCGAGCAACTTTTTTTTCATTTTTTTTTTCAAAAATCGCCTCAACCACTGGGGGAGTGACACGTGTAATTCGAGTTGCTAGCTGCCCATTTTGCGCGAGCAACATGGCTATTTTCGTAATGTCAGAATTACATGGTCTCTGCAAGAAAATTGTTTTTGCACATGGTTACTTTGGTAAATTTCGCAATGGAAAAAGTATGCATCGATGAGTTGTGAAAATATTGGTTTTGAATTTGGGGAAAAGATAGGCAGGAGATTAAAAAATAGAGCAGGCCATTGAGATCTGTGAAATTAAATCGGAAAATATTTGCAAAATTAGTGGTAATCACGTATAAGTGGGTTTTTGGTTTCACTTAGTGAGAAAGAGGGGAGCAGGCGGGTGTGTGAAAATAAAAAGGATTTTTAGGGTGCGTTTGGTACGAGGGATTATCACTGTGAGGTTAGGGATTGCAGTGAAAAGTGTTGTTTGGTTACATTTAATGGGTCCCACTTGTAGCTATGATGCCTTGATATATTCTTTACTCAAATCCTTAGTCGGTCCATTGGTTTTGTATTAGTTTCACTGTTTACTGTCTAGAAATTTGTGCATGTATATTATCCACCACATATTAATCTCATGCGTTATAAATTTTGCTATTCTAGTTGACTTATTAGACATAATGGTATTATATAGATTTTTTATTCAGTGATTATTTAAATATATCCAAATCTTAAACCAAATTTAAATCCAAATCCAAATCTTAATCCAAATCCTAAACCCGTCAACAAACCAAACGGACCCTTAGATCTGTGAAAATTGTATGAAATGACATTTTGATTTTGGTGAAAATTTGAGCGGGGCCTGTGTGAAAATGGGAGAGGACAAAACTTTTGGAGAAAATTAATTTTAACTTCTCTTATTAAAATTCACAAATATATTAAACAAATGAAATTTTAAAACATTATTTTATTAAAAAAAACTCGAAAATATTTAGTGTCATATAGACGTGATTGAAAAATTCTTGCCTTATGTGGGGGAAATTAAGGGTGACTAGTGTGAAAATATGGAGAGATAACTTTTGGAGAAAATACGTTATTGTTTTTCATTTTAAAAATTCGCAAATATATTTAAGAAGTGAAATTTCTAAACTATAGCTAAATGTTTTGGAACCCGGGTTGACTCGGCCGGTTGAAACGTGAACCGGTTCGAAAACCTGACCGAACATGACCGGGTTTTTGTTTGTTTTAGAACCGAATTAAAGCGTTAGTTTTTTCATGACTTCATTTCTGGCATGCTGGGCATGCGTCAGCGCATGGCCAGCGCGCCACACGCGAATTGCATTTCCCATACCCTATTTTTAGAATCGAGTCTCCATGCTAGGTTATGACTTGGTTCACCAATCTATCTTTTCATTTCAATCGAGTTGTAAGGGAAGTCTTGTATCAGTGGGATCAAGCCTAGATCATTAGGGATCTAGTTGGGGTTCGATAAGCTTCCAAGAGGAAGGCTTCTAGAGTTATAGGCTAAGTAAAATCACGGGTTCTTAGGGGTGAATTCCGAGGGCAGAATACCGTATGTAATTACTCTTCTGTGTGAGTACTGACCTTTGTTGAAAGTCGGTGGAGTTAATTTGTAATCCGGTAGTATAGCATACCACTCGGCTCTTTCGATACTTGAAGTTTTATAAATTTCAAAGAAGTCAAGAAAACTGTATTCACCCCCTATACAGTTCTACAGACGTAATATCGTTATATACGAGATGTGAAAAGGATGAGTCGAGGTGATATCGTTATACATGAGATGTGAAACATATAAGTCGAGATGGTATCGTTATACATGAGATGTCAAACGGGTGAGTCGAGGTGATATCGTTATACATGAGACGTTAAACGGATGAGTCGACATGGTATCATTAAGGAAGACATGTTAAACGTATGAGTCGATATGATATCTTTATAAATGAGATGTTAAACAGATGAGTTGATATGATATGGTTATACATGAGATGTTAAACGGATGAGTCGATATGATATCGTTATACATGAGATGTGACACGGATGAGTCGATATGGTATCGTTATAATGATATTTAAAAAACGGATGAGTCGATATGATATCGTTATACATGAGATGTGACACGGATGAGTCGATATGGTATCGTTATAATGATCAATGTAAGTAAGTAACTCCAAATACCGTCTTCCACGGGTTATGGGTCCCAATACCGTCTTCCACAGTGTATGGGGAAGGTTGAGATGTAGACAACCCTACTCCTACCAATGGTAGAGAGGCTGCTTCTGGTTTTACCAAAGATAGAAAAAGACCTCCAGCCTTGTAGGAGGTGAGGATCAAATCCTTGACCTCTGTCCCTAGAGGCAAGGGTGTTAACCACTTGATCCAACCCTACTCTTGTTATAATGATCAATGAATGTGTAAAAATATGTGAGAGAATGGCTGTGAAAAGAGTTGATAAAAAAGCTTATAAATGGGTGGTATTTATAGAAGGGATTAAGAAATGATTATGAGGATGTTTAGAATATAAGTGATTGTGTAGAGGACGTGTGAGGAATATATGTGGGAGTTTGTAAATCATATATATATATAGAGTTAGGAAAACTCATAGTATGATTAACCTCCAAATACCACAAACTCAATTAGTCAGTTGGACTTGACCCATGACAAGCAACAATGGATTTGATCACTAATCATCTTAATGCAAATAAGCTAAGTGCTTTGTGTTGGTCCCTTGAAATGTGATATAAAGTTTATCAAATTAGACTAATTACATTCCATAGCAACGAAGTGAGTTTTAAACAGATATATATAAGTAATATAAAGAACAAGTTTAAAACACACATAGTAACTTTTCAACGTATAGGTTCTTATTAGAATTAAATAAAGAATCTATGACGTACCTTACTTGCAGAATAACAAGGTGGTTGAATGACAATTGGGGGTGTTATCTCCTTCGAACTTATTCTCTAACCAAAGTTATGAGAAATAAGAAAACAAACTATTCGACTAGAATTGAAGCTTCAGCTTCACCAGTTTTTATTCAGTTTGTTTGAGAGATGAATAAACTCTTCAATGTGTATCACATTAGTTATAAGAGATGACATTTACTCTAGGAATCCCTTTCCTTTTATAGGCAAAGGGATTAGGGTTTACAAGTTAACCTAGTACGCGTGTCATGCATCTAATGGATGGTTGAGATACCATTTAATGCATACGTGCTCTAAAGTACCAAATATAGTCCTTTAAGGAAAGTTGTTGTACTTCTGTACCAACTTTATAAGCACCTTTTTCTAAGGAGATTGCTTTATTCCTTTTGATATAAAGCAATCTTTTTCCCGCCGTGTAAACCTTATAGAGGTGAAACAAACGTTTCAAACTTTTGTTAAAGAGATAGACTACACTCAGCTTGGAATTGTCAACCAAGCTGAACTGAAGCTCTTTCCAAAAGCCTTCTTCAGTTTCTGTACCGCTGCATAAATTGAAGTGAAGATACTTCCAATCTTCTAAGGACATGAAGAGCTGACGCTGAAGAACCTTCAGCGACTCAAACTGAAAGACTTCAGCTTGAGTAAAACTTAGGGGATTTTATGTTTAAATCTACTGAAAGACTGAAGGGCTCAGGAACTAAACCCAACACTTTGCGTCTTAAGTAAAGCATATCCCATAACGGGAAAGTATACGTTTATGTAAAGTGACATTTGACTTAGTTTGACCAATAAGGAAGTAAAACCAGTTACGTGATTAGGAACAACTTAAATCCAGATTAAGGTCAAATTAATACTTTTGTTTAATGGTATGTTAAAGGTATGTTCATACTAGGTTTAGAAAGAAATTTCGGCCTTAGCTTGAGGTGGTTGATAAAAGAATTGAGTTGGCGTTTTGTTGAAAAATAAGAGGATTCGTTTTTGCTCTTCCCTAAGTCTAAACCTCATTTGGAGTGTTCTTAAATACTCAAATATCACGTACATACCTTTATTGAAGTTTCCACATGTGTCACGTAAGAGGAAAGCCGACTTTTCAAAATCAAAAAAAAAAAGATCCGTGAGTGGCGTGCTGGCCACGTGACCAGCGCGCTAGATTCAATGTTCTGATTTTCCAAATTTTGGCTATTTTTTGTTATTTTAATTGTTACGAACGTCTATTTAGATCCATTAAAACACAAATGAGATATTAGTCAATGTTGCACCAACAATATTGTCAACATGTATAACTTCCTTTGGTCCGTTTCCGTTTTTCTACTGAACGTTCATCCGCATTCGCCGGTTAATGGATCCTAAAGGTGAGTCAACTAATTTAATAGATAACACAGTCTCATTTCTTCAGAGTTCTTCATGAGCGCGGTCTTGAGGGATTCATATCGAAAGCCTAACATACTGAATATATGTCAACTCTTTTGATGGACTACACAATCTCATTTCTTTAAAGTTCTTAACGAGCACATTCTCAAAAACTTCATATTTAATTTCAAAGCATTAGATAATGACAACATATATAACTTTCATCAATCCTTTTACGTTATTCTTCGATAGGTTCTCCTGCATTTGGAGGTTAATGAATCCTAAAGACAAGTCAACTCCTTTCATGGACTATACAGTCTCAGTTTTTCAAACTTCTTCACGAGCACAATCTCGGAAACTTCTTATTCAAATACATAATCATTTGCTTGTACTTTAACATAATCTTAGGTTTTGAATCCGAATATGAAGTTTTTGAGATTTTGCTTGTGAAGAACTTTGAAGAAATGAGATTGTGTAGTCCATAAAAAGAGTTGACTTATTCGATGGACTACAAAATCTCATTTCTCCAAAGTTTTTCACGAGCGCAGTCTCAAAAACTTCATATTCGAATTCAAAGCCTTAGATAATGACAACATATGTAGCTTCTATGTCGGCTCGACATATTTTACATGTTCAGGCTCAACTCATTTTTATTTCGCGTTTAAAGATATAAAGCGCAAATCAAACTCGAATTGATAAGCCCATCAGACTTGAGCTCGTTTATACAATTAGAATTAATTGTAGGTATACACAATATGTATATATATACATATTTATAAGGCTCGTTTAAACTTGCGGGTCTAATTGAT
This sequence comes from Tanacetum coccineum, assembly GCA_026074375.1. Taxonomy (NCBI): domain Eukaryota; kingdom Viridiplantae; phylum Streptophyta; class Magnoliopsida; order Asterales; family Asteraceae; genus Tanacetum; species Tanacetum coccineum. The sequence goes on along the minus strand of BQNB010069303.1, from coordinate 22,057 downwards.
CTTTATTTATAAAACTCGATTATCAAATGAGCCCTAATTAAGCCTCAAACTCTTTGAAGCTTGTCTCGTTTAAACTTTTTACCTACCTAATCTTGAGCATTTAACAAGCGACTTAGCTAATTCCATCCATACTAATACACATAACTACTTTATAATCTAATATTTACTTTAAAAAATATACATTTTGTAATTTATATTTTTACAAATGTGTATAAAAATATAAACATTATAAAAAAAGTTCCCCAAATTAAAACTAAAAACCACCCGCTCCTTTCTTCCCGCCCTAAATTTCATGAAATGTCAAACTCATCTTTTTATCATTTCCAATTCCAATTCACCACAGCCTCACCAAACACATTACCATCAACACACCTTCAACACCTTCAATTTACCAAACAACCACAGAACTCTAGCCGCCATAGCCACCATCACCATTGATCATGGCGATTCACCATCGCGACTCCCGAAATCAAGTCTATATATTCACAAATCAGGTAATTTATGTGTTTTATTCTCAATTAATCACCAATTCGAGGTGGTTACGAGTCAATTTATTATGTGGGTGATTTTAGGAATTAGGGTTCACAAAAGCCCCAATCTATATTATTGGAAGGTATTGTGAAGATGGGGTTTTCGCCAATAACTAATTACAGACCAACATGAAAGTAAAACGTAGTACCGCATCAGTCATCACAATCAATATACATCAAACCAACTTTCTCAAATAAGCTAATCTATAAGCTTAGGACAATGCTTGCATATATATGTCTTTCTTTCATGCACATCACTTATATATATGTGTCCTTCTTTTTTCGCATCACTTATAGCTAATCTTATTAAAACCGATGTATTCGGAGGAGAATATAAAATATGACGTCTATAAAGAAGGCGCATATGGTTAAGTTTCATAAGAGCTTAAAGTTCAAATTGTTACAAGAATTTTAAAGAAATAGTACATGATGTATGTATGTTAGTTACAATGACGGGGGGACTAGTTATTTATACATTGCTTAACTAGGTTGAGGTTAGATAATTATGGTTTTGTCATTATAAACCATATGGCATATTAAGTTTATACTTCAGATGTGTAATATATGTGTATGTATGTTTCTATGTTTAGATGTTGAAGACTTGTTGAAGTCAGTTTGCAAACGTGTTGAAAGGCGAGCAACGAGCAGAAATAGACATGTTAGAGTCATGGTACTCCCATCATTCTCTCTTAACACACACTACAGCATGACACACTCACTATCGCATATTAAACTGTCATCCTGCTTACTAAACTACTTGTTTTCGTAGTGTGAAGAGTTCTCTGTTGAGCAATAAGTCATTAAGTTCACAAACAATTAGAGTAAATGCAATTGCATAGAGGCTTGTTCCCAAGGTAAGCATATGCCACTAAATAATCTATCCTTTTGTACTTCCATGTTGTCAAGTAAAGAAAAAAAACGATAGAGCCAAAGTTGTACTTCTATGTGAGCACCAGGGTATGGGTCTTGTATAATTTTATTTGGAGCTCATCTGCTGTAATTGTTATCAGTTCGTATTTTGGTGCAATTATAACTTATAGTTAATTGTTTATTTGTTTTAGAAGCCGGAAAATCAGTTCAAATATATGATGGCCGTAAATCTCTCAATGAGTATGTCCAAGTGATCTTTAACTATCTCTAGAAGAAAATCATGCTCCTTTAGTCTTGAAGACAACAAAAACGATGACAAATCAGCCATCATTAGTGGTGGAAATCCAGGTAGATTAATCATAAGGAGGTGTTTATTTTGGACTTTTACCGTAGCCGATTTAAGGTTCGAAAATTTGAAATTTAAAATGTTTATTTTGAATAAAACATATCTTTTAAATGTAGAAAATGTTTTGTGGTGTTTATTAAAAATGTTTACAACATTTTATAAAAGTTTGAGGTTGAATAAAAATTTCCTTTAATCATAAAATACATTAAACATTTATTTATACATACCTTTAAGTGATGTAATTGATGAAATGAGAATTTACTACTAAATACTTGTTTACGTTGAACGTTTTTATATTTTATGATTATCAAAACGTAAAGATGTGAACAAATATTATTAATGTTTTTAGGCATTATATTTTATCAACAGAAGGTATTGTAGAGACAGGGTTTTCGCCAATAACTAATTACAGACCAACCTGAAAGTAAAACGTAGTACCACATCAGTCATCACAATCAATATACAACAAACCAACTTTCTCAAATAGGCTAATCTACAAGCTTAGGACAATGCTTGCATATGTGTCTTTCTTTCGTGCACATCACTTGTATGTATGTGTCCTTCTTTTGTTCGCATCACTTATAGCTAATCTTATAAAAACTGATGTATCCGGAGGAGATTATAAAGAATGACGTCTATAAAGAAGGCGCATATGGTTAAGTTTCATAAGAGCTTAAAGTTCAAATTGTTACAAGAATTTTAAAGAAATAGTACATGATGTATGTATGTTAGTTACAATGACGGGGGGACTAGTTATTTATACATTGCTTAACTAGGTTGAGGTTAGATAATTATGGTTTTGTCATTATAAACCATATGGCATATTAAGTTTATACTTCAGATGTGTAATATATGTGTATGTATGTTTCTATGTTTAGATGTTGAAGACTTGTTGAAGTCAGTTTGCAAACGTGTTGAAAGGCGAGTAACGAGCAGAAATGGACGTGTTAGAGTCATGGTACTCCTATCATTCTCTCTTAACATACACACTACAGCATAACACACTCACTATCGCATATTAAACTGTCATCCTACTTACTAAACTACTTGCTTTCGTAGTGTGAAGAGTTTTCTGTTGAGCAATGAGTCATTAAGTTCACAAACAATTGGAGTTAATGCAATTGCACAGAGCCTTGTTCCCAAGGTAAGCATATGTCACTAAATAATCTATCCTTTTGCGAGCTTATTTTCTATCAAGTATAGTTCATATTATACCTTTTGGCAGGTGCAATTCAATCTGCAGCTGCCAAGTAAAGAAAAAATCGATAGAGCCAAAGTTGTACTTCCATGTGAGCACCAGGGTATGGGTCTTGCATAATTTTATTTATAGCTCATCTGCTGTAATTGTTGTTAGTTCGTGTTTTCTTGCAATTCTAACTTACAGTTAATTGTTTATTTGTTTCAGAAGCCGGAAAATCAGTTCAAATATATGATGGTCGTAAATCTCTCAATGAGTATGTCCAGGTGATCTTTAACAATCTCTAGAAGAAAATCGTGCTCCTTTGGTCTTGAAGACAACAAAAATGATGGCAAATCAGTCATCATTAGTGGTGGCAATCCAGGTAGATTAATCTTAAACTTCGGGTTGTCATTGTTATTAGATATCAAACTTTGACATCCTTCAAAGTAGTAATAATAAATATCCAAGATAGTAGATGATTGACACCACAAGAGAGCTAATTTCACACCTTGGGCATTCGCCATATGTGCTGCCCATGGTATGACAATGGTGTACACTAAGTGACTATATGGTTTGCCTGCAGCTGAGGCCGAGCTAATGATTTTCGTAACAGCACAAACACCATTTGTTTCAAAACCAGTTACGAATTGTAGGAGGGTGGTGTTTGGTTGTCTTCCATTTTTGTGGCCGTAGAATGGGGCTAATGTTAGGCCGTGTGGGATTTTATCTTTATCCATACATTGTATGACCGAGAGACTAGTAGCAAAGGTGACATCTACATCGAATTTGAGGAGTCTGTGCGAAACGGAGGGCGGGGGTTATGTGGCCTTGCCCTGGATAGGTGACTATCAGGATTTTACGATTGGGGGTCATTGTGGCCTATAGTTTAATGGTGAGCTTGGAAAAACCTAACGTTTATATTTAATTTAGAGTTAATTGCATTTTTGGTCCCTGTGGTATGGCCAAATTGCAAGTTTGGGACCTTAACTTTCGAAATTGCAGTGATGGTCCTTATTTTCAAGTTTCCGTTGCAAATTTGGTCCCCGGGCCGGGACCAAACCTGCAATTTGGCCAAACCACATGGACCAAAAATGCAACCCAAAAGGACCAAACCTGCAATCCAAACTTGAAAATAGGGACCATCACTGCAATTTTAAAAGTTAGAGTCCCAAACCTGCAATTTGGCCATACCATAGGGACCAAAAATGCAATTAACTCTTTAATTTACAATATTTTGTAAATGCTCTTTGACAGTCCTTAAAGTTGTAAAAGGAGTGGTTCTTTATATGAAAATATAACATTTTCAGATAAGACCTCTAAATTTTATTCACTTAACATGTCATGGTGAAGATAATATTAGATTATTGGATCAACTTTTTCTATTGGCTGGTTTGGATCAATTCAAATATGGTAGGAACAATGTGTGGTCAGTGAACTATTGGATCTATGAGTAAGGTTTATGTGGCTAACTTTGGTTTTATAATAGGTAGTATAGGCATGGAAGATGAGTCAAGGCTGAACTGGTTAAAGTGGAAACGTAGGTTGTTGGAGCACCACTTGAGTTACTGGTAATTTGGATAAACTCTCATATCTTTTAATACTCCGCATGTTGATGTTTAACTGGTAAACGTCGTGCTTCTGTGTGTGGACTAAGGTATGCTTATGGCCAACCGAAAGTTTTAAGCAGTATCCTATATGCTCGTTAGACTTGTATTACAATGACCTCTCAAAATTTGCTATAACTACAATTATTCTTCTGATGTCAACTTTTATAATGCTTAGGAACACCAACACCTGGTAGTGCCCGGAAGAACTCGAGTACGAAGGCACAACATGGCAAACCAAATCTTTAATAATGTTGTTCTCTTAGGTGTGCTTGGATATGCATTTGAAGGCGATTATAAGATTTTTAATGTTATTTATCTATGTGAACTGTAAAATAATTGTTTGGGTGTGTTCTGCAAGCAATTATCTAATTTTGAGTGATCTTTTGCTGTTGAAGTTGTTTGACATTCTGCGTTTGGACGTGCGTTTGTATTTTGAGTGGTCTTTCTCGCAGTTAATAATGTTGTTCACTTAGGTGTGTTTGGATATGCATTTTGAAGGCGATTATAAGATTTTTAAAGTTATTGATCTATGTGAAATTGTAAAATAATTGTTTGGGTGTGTTCTGCAAGCAATTATCTGATTTTGAGTGATCTTTTGCTGTTGAAGTTGTTTGACATTCTGCGTTTCAACGTGCGTTTGTATTTTAAGTGTTCTTTCTCGCAGTTAATAATTGATCTGGTTGCAAAAAAAACTGATTATGAAGTTTCATTACTAGTATGAAGCTGATTATGTACAGCTAGTGTGACAGCAATGTACAGCTAGTATGAAGCTGATCATATAATTCCCAATGTCATTCGATTATAAAGTAGAGGAAACATATGTCTAGCAGTCAGACGCACCCAATGAGGCGTTGAAAGAGGTTGAGCTCAGACACAAACAAATATGAAACCTACCACATCTCAAAAATTGACCAAAAACAAATATGTAAAGGCGAGATTTAGAAGTCTGGAACTCAGACAAACCTTATATACAGTCATAAAGAAAAACCAATTCACCAAATAAGTACTTTATTAATACTAGCCAAGAACTACCATTGTTAACAAACACTTGTATAAAAGTACCAAAGTAAATTGTTCACAAAGTATCAACCAAACAAAATAGGCGGTTCAATTACCACCACGAAGATGATGGACAAGGTGGAGAGTTGACTCATTCTGAATATTATAAGGAGCAAGGGTACGTCCATCCTCAAGCTGATTCCATGCAAAGATGAGCCTCTGTTGGTCTGGAGGGATGCCTTCCTTATACTGAATCTTTGTCTTCACATTATCAATTGTATCAGAACTCTCGACCTCAAGTGTGATCATCTTGCCTATAATGACTGTCGACATCCTTAGTGTTTTCTTTCATACTTTTTATAAAACAAGAAGTCAAAGAACTACAAATGCTATGAGGTATACTGCACCATGTTTCATTGTCAAGGTAAATTGTTGAGCTACATCCCATGACCAAAGTTCTACAGGCTGAAACTCGAAAGTCGCCAACGTGCGTTTAGAATGCATACACCTCCTGAGTTATTTCATTCAAAATTATTAGATTATTGCAACAGTGTAATGTTTGAAATCATATTTGACACTAACTATCCATTAAAATGAAATGCTCATAAAGCATCTCAGTAAGCCCAATCGAAAAAATAAAATAACATTACATAAAAGATAACTGGTTGAAAGGGTTAAAAGTCAATATTTTTATGTATAAAACGTCTTAATTTATTCAAAAATTTATAATAATACTGAAAACATACAACATTTGTAGTTCTATTTGATACACTAATAACTAGTTAATATAATATCAGAAAGTGTTTGAGGTCAACCCAACCAAACCCAGTTTGACCCAATTACACTGCCCGCCCAACTTGCCCATTTTGTCAACTCTAGTACATCAACTTAAATGGATACACACCTGTTCATCTGCAATTATATTTATTTTTCTGAGTTCATCAGCAGTAATTGCATAAACATCAGCCAAAAATCCAGTAATAGTTCTAGTTGACATGAACCCTCTTGTTAAAAATGGATCCCGTTGCAATGTAGTCCAACCCTGCACATAAAATGAACGAATATAATTAAACGAATAGCGTCTTCACATGTGGACCAAGTGCATCTGCAAGATCAACCACCACTGCTACCACAGCTCTTACCACTCTCTCATCCCTACAAAACACCATTACAAAAGAAACATAAGAACCAAAAATCTGAAGTTTAGTAAGTCAATCTTAGAGGTTGTACTTCAACCCGTTTACACCCGTCCAAACTGACCATTTTGCCACACATAAAACAAAATTTATCATGTCCCACGGGTATATAATTAACAAAAACTAAGAATAAGAGAGAGGGCATAAGCCATACGGTTCGCGTGCATAACAGAAATAGCAAAGGCCAATCAGCGATAAGCAAAGCCCAAAGAGCTCAAACCAGGCAACAGCCATAGCAAATAATGGTATATTAGTAAAAGCCATAGACTACATTCAGATCAGTTAGCCATTTCGAAACATTAGAGAAAAAAATATAAACACATATAAATCTGATGTTGAAACTGGCGAAAAAATAGCCCTCCTTATATCCAACCAAAGCAATTTCCTTTTTGAAATGTCCCGTATAATTTGTAAAACTATGCCTGAAGTTGCTGAATTTAAATAAAAAACTTATGCCTGAATTTGCTGAATTTTATTAAACACTAGACAAAGCCTGGAAATCTATACTGCAATATTGATTATAAATATATATAATTAAGTTTCAGGGAGCTTCTTAGTGTTCTTCTCCACGTAATACACAGGCTCCATAAGCCGTGGTGTAGCTATAAGAAAGCTTGAGTAGGCCACACAGCTGGTGGTTGGAATAATTGGACCAGTTCCACGATGTAATGGCTCTAGGGCAATCTTTGTATCTATTATTTTAAATTTAACATCACGGATGGGCTCATCACAAAGCGGACGTTCCGTGTACCCCACTGAAACCTGTTTCAAGTTTATATTCGTGTAATATCACAAGAGGAAGGTTGATAGTCCATTTATTTCCAAACTAGTCCCATTAAACTTCTGGTTACTTCTGAAAGAAAATGTTTAGACATTTGAATGGCAACACAGTTTTAAATAACATAAAAGACGAAGGACCTACTTACCCTGAACAATAGAATCCTTTATCGCATTTAACAAGCTTTTGTCAACTTCACTTAAAAGGGAAACGAACTTTAGACATTGAAAAAACCATCTGAACCACCACCTCCGCTGGAGCATCCTTCCTCTTATATGATGATTGCACATGACAAACTAGTCCAGCCTGTGCTTCCTTTTCTGTTATTGTAACCGAATAAAAATGAGCACATTGCTTCTCAACCTGTACAAATACGCAAATATTTCATAAGAACGGTTAAATTTATAGAAACTGCAAAAGAATGAAGGAGTTGCCTACCTTTTTTAACGATGGGTTGGCCTAAAGTTATTGGTTGAATAGTAACTGTTCCATTAAATGCCTCCTCCAACACAGTGGTAGATACGGTTGTTTTTATTGGCACTCCCAGTTTGCTGTAACGATATGCATTGTATAGAAACATCAACTTCAGTAATAACAAAGAAACAAATTCATTTATAACAGTTCATTGCAGCAAACATGGTATTCATGGCACTTAAACTTGAAAGATCTAGCTCCAAATCTTGGTTTTCGCTTGCCACAGCATGTGCCCATGACAATTTTGTTAGCATAAACCAAGTGTCGTACTGATGACATTTATCCAGATCCGACAATATGTTATAGAAAAAGGTTATCTCGTTAAACATATCAATTGCTTTAGGGTCATTCACATTTTTGTCAGGATGGCACCTTAGACACATAATCAAAAAATAGTAATAGATCAACCTTTTAAACTTATCAGTTTTTATAAAAGCGAACACACACAAGCGTTTAATCTACTGATGTACAGCTAAAAAAACACGTACAAAATCATCAAAATGAAAACTAAATAAACCCTAGATCAATTATTTTATATTAACATACAAAATTAACATAAAACCCTAAATCAATTTAAACGTTATTAAATTTAACCATAAATCAATTATTTTTAATTAATATAAAAAATTAACTTAAAAAAACCCTAAATCAAGTTAACCCCTATTAAATTAAACCTTAAATCAATTTAACCCCTATTAAATTAAACCTTAAATCAATTTAAACATGATTAAATTAACTAAAAACAACAATCGTGAGAAAACCCTACAAATACATTACCTTCATTTTCAATTGTTTCTGTTTCTTGACTTGGTTATTCGGTAGAAGAGATAATGATCTGTGTTTGGTAATGGTTTCTGATTTGAAATGATTTGTGACTATGTTTTGTGTTTGAGTTGGGTTTTCTGCATCGAGTGAAAATTTCTGAAAACTCGCACATCAAAAAGAGAAAAATGGAGCAATCTGCCAAAAACCGAGCAATCTGCACAAAATCGAGCAATCTGCCAAAAATCAAGTAAAAAACATTTTCTGACATAAAAGTACAAAAATAAGGACGCATGTCAATTTTTAAGTGGAGTCGGGTAAAATAAAAAAGTCGGGTAATCGCGCTGCATATTTTTGGAATTTTTCCCCAAAAGAGCCTATTAGTTGAGAAAAAAAACTCTTGGCTCATTTAAGTCTTTTGCCCAATAATTTAATCCTGGTTCGTCAATTTATTCGTGACAATAAATATACCGTTGAGTTTGATGAGTTTGGTTTTTATTTGAAGGATTTATGGACCCGTCAAATTCTACTCCAATGTGACAGCACAGGTGATCTGTATCCGGTCACCAACTCGACCACACCTCAAGCTTTTCTTGTCAGTCAACATACATGGCACCAACGTATTGGTCATCCAAGAAGTGATGTGTTACGTTCTTTAGTTTTTAATAATTTCATTTCATGTAATAAGATTAAGGCGGTGTTTGTTTTTCATAAAGAGCCTCTTAATAGCCTCTTAATCTGATTCATTCAGACGCGCTTAGACATTTGGCTCATTAAGAACGTTTGTTTTTTTTCTTTCATTCAGACGCGGTCAGAGGCTGAAACATCTTAACCAACTAGATGTGGATGGGGGTCTTGATGCCTCTTCACTCTTTACTCTTTTTTTCTTTAGTTTTTTTTCCTTTGTTTTTTCACTCTTTGTTTTGTGAGATATTTTTTTCTCTTCTTTTAATATTGATATTATGTTAGAGAAAATTAATCTTTTTCTTTGTTAGATAAATAATGTTCAAAATACTAATGATGATGATGCTTAAACATTTAAAAGTTTTTCAAACAATAGTAATATATAATTAGTTTGTGAAATTAAATTGTGGCTCGTGTAATTTGCACGTGAGCTTAAATTTTTCACTAAAAAGTATTTTAATTGCCGTTAAAAAAAGTATTTTTAATTGTTAATTGACAATGTTAAGCATACTATGAAATTTTATTTTTCGCAATCTTATGATTGTAAAGTTAATGATAGTAACAATTTGTAAAATGATGAAGATGTTTAACCACATGAGAGTACAATAGATGACTACTTTATGAGAATAAATTGCGACACAAAATTTTGAATGTTTTCTAAGACATTTTATTCTCACGTTGCACAACTATGTTAATTTTATGACTAAAATGCTCTATATAATTTTTAAACATGTTTATGTTTCGTAAGAATAAACTGATTTGTGCTTTTATCGTTCAGACATTTAAAAAGTAAAAAACAAACAATATCATTTCATTCAGATTCAGACATTTGCGCATCAGATTCAGATTCAGATGTGCGAATCAGATTCAGATTCAGAGCCTCTTAATAAACAAACAGCACCTAAGTGAAAACTCGCACATCAAAAAGAGAAAAATGGAGCAATCTGCCAAAAATTAAGCAATCTGCACAAAATCGAGCAATCTGCCAAAAATCGAGTAAAAAACATTTTCTCACATAAAAGTATAAAAATATGGACACGTGGCATTTTTTAAATGGAGTCGGGTAAAATCAAAAAGTTGGGTAATCGCGCTGCATATTTTTGGAATTTTTCCCTAAAGAGCTTATTAGTTGAGAAAAAAAATCTCGGCTCATTTCAGTCTTTGGCCCTAGATAGATATATTGTCTTATAGCAATTTTACAAATTGCTTATTTCTTTATATTTCTCCACAAGTTTTTGACGCCCTTCCCGATTGACCTTAATTCACCACGATGCTCATCTCTCAATTAAACTTAATGGTTTAGAATTTCGGTTTGAAGGGTGTAGAAGTGTTCCATGTTGGGGTCAACATTTGGTGGGTTTTTAAAGACTCGAGGAACCTTATTTGTTAACGAATTAACAAAAAGATTGGGGGAAGGAGTGCTTGCACGCGAGGTCCCTTCGTCATTTCCATCATCATCATCCTCATCAACATCATCATCATCGTTGAGATGAGGGGAGATGGTAACCGAATGGTGGAGGAAGAGGAAGTGGAGTGATGACCTCTTTTCGTGCCATAATCCTTTCGAGTATTTCGCTCTTGTTAAGCAGTAAAAAGATACATGACATGATCGTACAAGACAAAAGACTCGTTAAACAACTCAGGACTTTCACCTATGACGTATTTAAACATGCGAGTCAATAACATACCATACGGTAGTATCAATCTAGCTTGTTTAGTGACGTCCTGATGTTAATACTGGTAGCTTTAAACTTAATGTTGTTAGTCCATCAGTTAATACTGCTAGTTCATATGATCAAGATATCCCTAAAGACATGTTCACTATGGGAGCTAGTCATTCACTTGAAGCCACTTATGTTGAGTTCTTCAGTGATAAAGATGAACCAGAAGTTAATTTGAGGAACATCACAAATTCCTATACAGTTCCAACCACTCCCAATACAAGAATACATAAAGATCACCCAAATGAAAATGTGATTGGTGATGTGAAGTCATTTGTTCAGACAAGAAGAATGACAAAACCTACTTCTGAACAAGGGTTTCTAAGTGATGTATATGAACAGAAAACACATGATACCATGAATACTTATTTATATGCTTGTTTCCTATCACAGATTAAACCCACAAGCATTGCTAAAGCTCTATCTGATTCACTTGGGTGGAAGCAATGCAGGAAGAACTTCTGCAATTCAAACTCCAATAGGTTTGGATACTTGTGGATTTGCCTATTGGAAAAAGGGCTATTGGAACAAAATGGGTCTTCAGAAACAAGAAAGATGAAAGGGGGATTGTGATTAGGAATAAAGAAAGGTTGATTGCACAATGTAGATCCCTTGTAGATCTTTGATTAGCTTGTTAAAGCTTTAGTTATCTTAGATAAATCTAAAACAACCCTGATAGAAATCTTGTGGTGTATATATAAATATTATGCGGAATTAATCTTTATATACTCAGAATAATAATAAGAACAATATTAAAAACACAAGAACTTTCACTATATTAAATGATTCACAAAAAAACTATATGTTTTGCCTAAATAGCTATGACTTTTCTATCTGTGTGTTCTCGTGTCTCTAACTATGTTGTAAGGGTTCATTTTATACACTAAGGAAACCCCAATGGGCTTACAAAACGCGTTAAGTGATCATGCTTATCTATTCCTAATATAACTCATGCATATCACATAAGCAGTACAAAACAACTATATGTTTTGCCTAAATAACTATGACTTTTATATCTGTGTGTTCTCGTGTCTCTAACTATGCTATAAGGGTTCCTTTTATACACTAAGGAAACCCTAATGGACTTACGAAATGCGTTAAGTGATCATGCTTATCTATTCCTAATATAACTCATGCATATCACATAAGCATTACTAACAAACTATCTAACAGTACTAATTTACAACTAGCAGTACTAATGACTTAGTTTATATTCTTCAATCATCAGCAGTAGTACAAATCTTCAAGTAGCAGTACTAAGTCCATCAGCAGTATAAACTTTTAGAATCTTTTAATTCCCAACAATCCTCCCCTAAACTTGTGATTTATCTCCAAATCATCAAGTTTCTTGAATTAAATCTTGTTGGCTCTGAGAGGATTCTTTCAAACACTTTAACTTCTTGATCTATTTGCTTCTATGAAGATTTTCTTGACTAAGTCTCTTGCCATCTCACTATCTTCTTCCACTTGCAATCTTCTGCTAATGTACTGCACATGATCCATATAATCTCCAAGTCAAAGAATCATGCATATATCTTTATAGCTTCCGTAGCACATCATCTTTATCTGGTTCAATAGTCTTTTCAATTTAACCCATAAAGCTTTCTCCATATCTTTAGTGGACTCTGCAAATCTAAACCTTTCTTTAACTAGGCTCCATAAAGCAACAAGATCTTCTCTATCAAATCCTTTGAGCATATCTTCAAAGCTTTGATATGCCACTATGACGTCTCTGACCCTAATGATTTTCCAATATTTTCTTGAACCTTCTCTTGCTACAGCTTTTGTCATTTCTTCCTCATTTAACTTCTGAGCAATTTCTTCATCAGTACTTAGAAATTCTTCAGCAGTACTAAAAGATCTTCAGCAGTACTAACTTTTGAACTGTCAGTACTTCTTCTGGTGTAGCTTTTGAAAGTCTTGTGAACCTTTTGAAGGGGTAATCTGCTCCAAGATGTACTCAATTTCTTCTGCATGTTATGTCTCTACATCTTCAAATGTAGTTCCTTTCTCCTCTTTGTTGTAGACTTGAGCTGATCTTCTAAATGTTTGACCTTTTTCAGATAGTTTGATACACAATTCTGTCAATTCATTAAGTTTCTTGCTGCCCTCATCACTTCCAAGTGTGTAACCTCCTAAGAGAGGTAGATCATTGGACTTTTAGATGTAGCCTCAAACCTAGTTTAAGCATTTACATCCCCAATATAGTAACTTGGCACCTGGGACCACTACCTGAACTAAATCCCAAAGGACTTAATTCATTAAGTGTTGCCACGGATTAGGTCTTAGTTTATGTTACCACTGTCCTGCTCTACTTCAAAGCTAGAAGCAGTAGTGGCAGCCCTTTCTATTCTGTCACCCAACTCCTTATGGACAGCCTCATCACCAACCTTTGTTAGGGAGACCACCAGACTGAGGTACCTTAGTGTCCCGACCTCTTTTGATTTTCCTATATGTTTGACACCTTTTGTCTGATGTTACAAATGTTTCCAATCATACTTGAGTGCATAATAGACATCACGAGCCTCTCCTTAAACAATACTTCACTTGATAATAGACAATCAATTTTGCTTATCCTGCAAATGTTAGTTCAAAACCAAGAAAAACACAATTCAAAATATTTTCTTGACTAGCAGTATTAATTTTGAACCCACTAGTATTAACAATTTGCCTACCACTATTAACCCATTTTTCAATAACCATGCAACAACATGCCTCTATTTCACAAACATACTAGAAAGAACTAGATAGACATGTGAGAATTCATGAGGATCCATATTTATGCATAACTCATGAATGGAAGTCAAAACTGTTAGTCAAACCAAAATGCTAATTTTGACTCATTTCTTTCCAAAATTAACCTTAAGTCATCTCAAAAACTTAGTTAAAAGAATAATTTTTGGCAAACTATTAACCATCAACGGATTTGATAATTCTTTACCAGTTGTCGTTTGCCCTAGAATAGCCAATTCTTTCTTGTCTGTTAGACATGGTGAATTGATGACCATTTGTTGTGTGGTACTACCAACACTGAAAGGACATTCATGCTATCATTAATATCCTCCCCTCAACTCCAACATTTTCATTAAATCAGCATATCCTTTATAGATCAAATAAACTCTAAGCTCTTAAACCTGCAAAATGTTAGTTCCAAACACAGAGAAATACAATCCATAACATCTTGCATAATACTCATAAAAGAATTAATTTCTCTTTGGGACCCAAGTCATTACTGACTTGACTCTGCTTGTTGGATGAACGTAGTCAAATTGCTTACAAATGTATGATCTACTGTTTTTGGAGACATGATCTAGAACCTTAAGTTTAGGTCTCCAAACCCAGCATGCTTTGGACTTAACAGCATCAATCCCTTGTTCCCCAACAACACTTGTCACTCTTTTTCCTTTAGCAGTATTAACAGAATCTACCTTGACAGTATTAACTTTGTTATTCAAAATTTGTTTTTAAGTGTTGTTTGTTGGTAAAAAGGTCTCCTAGATGGTGAATGTAACTTCTAGAAAGCATTTGATTTAGTTTTTGCAACATTCACAAAGGGTTTAGGTGCAGCAGTCTTAATAGGCCTGGCAGCACTAACTGTTGCTGCTATTCTTGAAGAATTTTGCCTAGTAGTACTAATTGGTACTAGGCCAGACTTGGTTAAAACTGCTGTTGGAGCAAAATTTCTTCTGGAATTAGAGAAATTTTGATGATTAGTCCTCATAGCATTATTCCAAACTGGTCTAACTTCCCTCTGACCAGTCCCCATTTTCACATTGTTCAAAACAGGTTTTTGTACCATCTTTTTATCATGAAAATCACAGTCTTTAATTAGATGGTTAAAACTCCCACACACAAAACAAGCTTTTGGAGTAAACTGAAATCCAACTCCTAATTTCTTAGACATTGGTGTATTCCAGTTAGTATGGTTATTCCTAGGATTTTGACTAATTTTCCTAGGTTGATCAGCTTGCTTAGGTTATTGAACATTAGCTGATTCTGACACCTTTTCCAAAGTCTCATCCTCATCACAATCAGAAACCTAATCTTTAATTATTGGCGCACCAGAGGTTTTCTTAACCTCATTAGAGGAATTTTCACTAACACTCTTACTAACCTTAAACTCCTCAAGACCAGAGTTTGACAAATCAATAGTAGGGGGTACAAATAAGCCTGTAGGTGGAGGTGGAACAGCATTATACCCCACACCTTTTCTATTGTTATTAGATATTTGGCTTCCAATCAATTTATCCAAACTCTTAGAAGCATTTTCAAAATTTTCAATTTTAAACTGATTGCTCTCTTTTTCTTTCTTAAGTCTTTCTATCTGAATCTTAAGAGCATTAATTTCTGATTCATTAAATGAGGCATCTCTTTTAAGAACAACAATTTGATCACAAAGCATACCCTCATTTTTCTTGTAGAAGACTAGTTGTTCTTCCACAGAAGCTAAACCTCTTTTATAGTTGGCTAAATCAAATTCAGACTTATTAAGATCTATTCTTAAATTATCATACTGAGACCTAAGATCTTTAAAGCTTTTAAGATAAATTTTAGTGCAAGTTTTGTTATTGTGTACCTCTGAATCTGAGAATGCCATAAGAGCAAAGTTGGTAGGGGTTTTCTCTTCTGTCATAAAGCTCTAATCAAATCCAACTCCATATATAGCTAACATAGCTTTGGAAGAAGATTCTTCCACATTCACAGTTCTCCTTGAGCTGTCTTGATTTCTGCTCCTATTTTCTTGACTCTTAGGATTTTTTAACTATCTCGCAAAATGTCCCATCTTATGACAATTGAAGCATTCTATCTTTGTCTTGTCATAACCAGCAGTATCACTTCCATTGATGATAATCTTCTTTCCAGTTCTCTGATAAAACTTTCTTGCTTTTATACTTAGTAATGCCAATTTCCACTTCAAATCTATTTCTTCAAGATCATCTTCATGGATTTGCTCTAGGTCTTCATGAACAACCTGAAACCCATTTGGTTGATTGGCCAAAAAAGCATAGATTGTGGCATCACTGAGTCTAGCATTATTATCTGTAGAACTAGCAGTACTAAGTGAAGAGCTAGCAGTATTAACATGAACATTAGATTTATTAACACCATTTGTACTACTAGGAGTTGAAACAAAGGCCACATTATGTGAATTTGAATTTGAGCTTGAGGTTATACTTCTTTTGACCTCTTGTTCAACAATCTTAAAATTGTTGTAGAGATCATCAAAACTTATTGAGCTCATATCTGGTTTGTTCCTCCAGACCACAATATGCATGCTCTATTTAGAAGGAAGGCTTCTTAAGAATTTAAAGTTTAGATCTTCTTGAGAGATGTTTTCACCTAATATGGCTAACTGGCTTACAATTTTCTGAAGCCGAGTAAAGATAGAGTCAAGTGACTCTGAGCTAGAAGCATTGAAATTTTCATACATCTGCTTCAGGAGTGTCTTTTGAGTCTTCTTGGTGGCTTCATTACCACCAAATCTTGCTTCTATGGCTTCAAACAGGGTCTTGGCATCCTTGTATTGATTAAAAGTGAGTAGATGCTCACTTGGAAGTGTCATCATCAAAATACTTTGGGCTTTAAGATCATTCTTCTTTTGGATCTTCTCATCAGCAGTAACAGCACCAGGTATTGTTGAAGTAGATGTACCATCAGCGTTTGTAGTGGTTCGTGCTACTGGCTTGAAGGAATTGCCATCCTCTATGATCTCCCAGAGAGCATAGTCTTGAAGTTGAATGTATGACTCTATTCTGAGTCTCCATGTGTCATAATCACCTTGCTTCAGAAGTGGCAGTTTTGCAAGAGCATTGTTTTGGGTACTTTCTAGATCCATAGGTCTTGATCTAGTGATTGTACAAAGAGTTAGATCTAGTTTGTTTCTTCTTGATCAAGGTTTCAGAACACCCGCTCTGATACCACTTGTAAATCCCTTGTGGATCTTTGATTAGCTTGTTAAAGCTTTAGTTATCTTAGATAAATCTAAAACAACTCTGATAGAAACCTTGTGGTGTATATATAAAGATTATGCGGAATTAATCTTTATATACTCAGAAGAATAATAAGAACAATATCAAAAATACAAGAACTTTCACTATATTAAACGAATCACAAAACAACTATATGTTTTGCCTAAATAACTATGACTTTTCTATCTGTATGTTCTCGTATCTCTAACTATGTCGTAAGGGTTCCTTTTATACACTAAGGAAAGCCTAATGGGCTTACAAAACGCGTTAAGTGATCATGCTTATCTATTCCTAATATAACTCATGCATATCACATAAGCAGTACTAACAAACTAACTAACAGTACTAATTTACACTGATAGTACTAACATTGTACTGACAGTACTAACTATAACTAGCAGTACTAATATTACAACTAGAAGTACTAATGACTTAGTTTATATTCTTCAATCTTTAGCAGTAGTACAAATCTTCAAGTAGCAGTATTAAGTCCATCAGAAGTATAAACTTTTAGAATCTTTTAATTCCCAATAACGGGTACGTTCCTTCTCAATAACTATTATGCTTCTATGTTATTCGATTTAGGTGCCGATAGGAGTTTCGTGTCGTTGACCTTTAGTGCTTTACTTGATGTTGCCCCATCCACTTTAGACACTAGTTATACGGTAGAACAAGTTGATGGAAGAATTTCTGAAACGAATATTATTCTTAGGGGATGTACATTAGGGTTACTAGGTCATCCGTTCGACATCGACCTAATGCCTGTAGAACTAGGTAGTTTCGACGTCATCATTGGTATGAAATGGATGGCGAAGAACCACGCCGTGATTGTTTGTGATGAGAAGGTCGTCCACATTCCATATGGAGATGCAGTGTTGATAATTCAAAGCGATGATATTGACGGTAGAAGTAAGTCGAAGTTGAATATCATATCATGTACGAAGACCCAGAAGTACATTAGGCAGGGATGCCAAGTTTATCTTGCGCAGGTTATGTCCAAGAAGGAAGAGGACAAGTCGGAAGAGAAGCGACTTGAGGACGTGCCGATCATGCGGAATTTTTCGAAAATCTTTCCAAAAGAGTTGCCTGGACTACCACCTACCCGACAAGTTGAATTTCAAATCGACTTAGTCCCTAGTGTTGCACCCATAGCACGAGCCCCATATCGATTAGCCCCATCTGAAATGCAAGAGTTATCCGCTCAGTTGCAAGAATTTTCTGGCAAGAGATTCATAAGACCCAGTTCCTTACCTTGGGGAGCTCCGGTCTTGTTTGTCAAAAAGAAAGATAGATCTTTTAGGATGTGTATCGACTATTTTGAACTAAACAAACTTACTGTGAAGAACCGATACCCACTTCCTAGAATTGACGATTTATTTGATAAACTTCAAGGATCAAGAGTCTACTCTAAGATCGACATGAGATCCGGTTATCACCAACTCAGAGTTCGGGAGGAAGACATTCCAAAGACAGCATTTAGGACTCACTATGGGCACTACGAGTTCCAAGTAATGCCATTTGGTTTGACTAACGCACCGGCGGTATTCACGGATTTGATGAATCGGGTGTGCAAACCTTATCTAGACAAGTTCGTGATCGTATTCATCGATGATATTTTGATATACTCTAAGAGTAGAAAAGAACATGAAGAACACCTTAAGCTAATATTGAGATTGCTTAAGAAGGAGGAATTGTACGCCAAGTTTTCAAAGTGCGAATTTTGGCTTTCAAAAGTATAGTTTCTCGGTCACGTGATTGATAGTGAAGGAGTTCACATTGATCCTGCTAAGATTGAGTCAATCAAGGATTGGGTGTCACCCAAGACTCTAACCAAGAATCATCAATTCCTAGGTTTGGCTGGTTATTACCGATGATTTATTAAAGGTTTCTCAAAGATCGCTAGACCTATGACGAAGTTGACTCATAAGAGTGTGAAGTTTGCCTGGGAGAAAAGGAAGAAACTACTTTTCAGACGCTAAAGTAGAATTTATGCAGTGCACCGATTTTGGCTTTACCCAAAGGAAGTGAGAACTTTGTGGTATACTGCGATGCTTCGCACAAAGGGTTGGGCGCATTATTGATGCAGAAGGAGAAAGTTATAGCTTACGCATCGCGCCAACTCAAGGTTTACAAGAAGAACTATACCGCCCATGATTTGGAACTAGGTGCAGTAGTGTTTGCCCTGAAGATGTGGAGACACTATCTGTATAACACCAAGTGCGTTGTGTTCACTGATCACAAGAGTTTGAAACATATTCTTGATCAGAAAGAGTTGAACATGAGTCAACGACGGTGGTTAGAGCTGCTAAGTGACTACGACTATGAGATTCGTTACCATCTTGGAAAGGCAAATGTGGTGACCGATGCTTTGAGCCGAAATGAAAGGATTAAGCCACTGCGAGTTCGGGCCTTAGTGATGACGATTGGATTAAACCTTCCAAAGCAAATTTTAAATGCTCAAACTGAGGCAAGGAAGGAGGAGGATTTCATGAACAAAGATCTGCAGGGTGTGATTAACAAACTAGAACCTCGTGCCGACGGAACGTTATGTTTGAATAACCGGAGTTGGATTCCGTGTTTTGGAGAGTTGAGGGCCTTGATTATGCATGAGTCGCATAAGTCAAAGTATTCCATCCACCCTGGATCGGATAAGATGTATCAGGACTTAAAGAAGTTGTATTGGTGGCCTAACATGAAAGTAGAGATCGCCACATATGTCAGTAAGTGTTTGACATGTGCTAAGGTTAAGGTTGAATATCAGAAACCATCTGGACTGTTGGTTCAACCAAAAATCCCCCAATAGAAATAGGAGAACATAACAATAGATTTTGTCACCAAGCTGCCAAAGACAGCCACTGGTCAAGACACGATTTGGGTAATCGTAGATCGTCTGACCAAGTCTGTTCATTTCCTACCTATAAGAGAATATGATTCGTTGGAAAAGTTGACGAGACAGTACTTGAAGGAAGTAGTCTCGAGGCATGGAGTGCCAGTTTCTATCATTTCTGACCATGATGGCAGATTTACTTCACATTTTTTGCAGTCTCTCCATAAAGCTCTAGGTACTCAATTGGATATGAGTACAACTTATCACCCGCAAACTGATGGTTAAAGTGAGAGGACCATTCAAACATTAGAGGACACGTTACGTGCCTGTGTACTAGACTTTAGAAAAAGTTGGGATAGACACCTGCCATTGGTAGAATTGTCATACAACAACAGTTACCACACCAGCATTAAGGCTGCTCTATTCGAGGTATTGTGTGGATGTAAGTGTCGATCACCTATCTGCTGGGCTGAAGTTGGATATAGTCAGCTCACTGGCCCAGAGATCATCCACGAGACGACTAAGAAAATCATCCAAATCAAGAGCCGCATCCAATCCACTCGTGATCGTCAAAAGAGCTATGCTGACGTAAGACGGAAACCCCTCGAGTTTCAAGTAGGAGACAAGGTCATGTTGAAAGTATCTCCTTGGAAAAGAGTGATACGTTTTGGCAAACAGGAAAAGCTAAACCCGCGCTATATTGGACCTTTTAAGATTATCGCTAAAGTTGGAACCGTCGCCTATCGACTTGAACTCTCAGAGAAGCTGAGTAGAGTTCATAGTACGTTTCACATCTCAAACTTGAAGAAGTGCCTAGCTGACGAGACCCTTTCTATACTGTTAGATGAAATCCAAATCGACAAAAAACTTCACTTCATTGAAGAACATGTCGAGGTCATGGACCATGAGGTCAAGCATTTGAAGCAGAGCCGTATTCTGATTGTCAAGGTACGTTGGAACTCTAGGAGAGGTCCTGAGTTTATGTGGGAGCGTGAAGACCAAATGCAGAAAAATTACCCTCATCTTTTTGCTAATCCTGAACCTTCGTCGAATGCTATGTCTTAAGATTTGAGGACAAAGATCTTTTAATAGGGAAAGGATGTGACACCCCGCAAATTTCCGATCAATATTTTAGCCATTTTCGTTGATAATTTGAATTTTTAACGTTTCGTTTAATTTATACGTTTCACCGGGAAGTTGCCCCGCGTTTAACTAAGAAACGTCACCGGGAGTGAACCGGGTTACCAAATGTTGTAGTATTTTGGCAATATCCACGTTTTTTCATTTTAAGGCAATATCTAAAATTTCATAATTTTCCGTGATACCGTTACCCGTTTTTGTTATTCGCGTGTTACGTGTTTTACTTGATCAATATGTGCAAGTTAGGAACCATGGAAATTAATTCATCTCAAACCTACTAACTCTTGCAAGGTGAAGACCACAATGGTCCCCTCTTAGCTCTACCATAACCGAATACCACTAACATGCATGAATGGGATGCCATTTTTGAATTTTAGACATGCACCAACATCCCAACATATGTGTAAGACAACGACTAGTACTAAAGGAGGACATTGGTGGATCAAATTGGTCCCCCTTTGTGTCTTGGCTTGGTTCGAACGGCACAACCATCACACACACTCTTCGTGTGTGAAATTTTGTTCTTATATACCACATTCATCTCATTCATTCCTTCATTATTTACACACACTATATTTGAGTTTTCCTTTGCTCTTTGTTCTCCCCAAAACCCACGAAATATATACAACATACATATAAACTCATAAACTTTTCACCTTTGATCAAGAATTTTGAAGATTTGTTGATTGTTTGATCATTCGGGTATCTTATAAACAACGTTTGGGTTGTTTAGTCTTAATCATCCTTCTAAACCTTTATTCATTGTAAGTCACTAAATTTTCATAAAAACTTGTACTTTTATGTTCTTCATCATCCATATAAACAATTTGTACAAACGTTTTGTAAAAGTTTATATATTTAAACTACGTAAACCTTAAAATGGTACACATATATTTTAAAAATAATAAAACAAGTATAAGGAAATCATAGCTTTGTGATCATGGTTATTTTCGAATAATAAAAATGTTAACTTC